>CAWVQO010000586.1:600000-836186 GCA_963932275.1 Andrena praecox
CAATCTAGTCCCGGGGTCGTGGGGATGACCCTATAGTCGTCGGACATGTCGGCGGCTGGCCAACTTTGGGCCGTGGTCGTGGGGACGACCCTATAGTCGTCGGATATGTCGGCGGCTGGCCAACTTTGGCCCGTGGTCGTGGGGACGACCCTATAGTCGTCGGACAAGTCGGCGGCGGGCCAACCTTGTCCCGGGGTCGTGGGGACGACCCTATAATCGTCGGACATGTCGGCGGCTGGCCAACTTTGGCCCGTGGTCGTGGGGACGATCTAATAGTCGTCGGACATGTCGGCGGCTGGCCAACTTTGGCCCGTGGTCGTGGGGACGACCCTATAGTCGTTGGACATGTCAGCGGCTAGCCAACTTTGGCCCGGTGTCGTGGGGACGACTCTATAGTCGTCGGACATGTCGGCGGCTGGCCAACCTAGACCCGGGGTCGTGGGGACGACCCTATTGTCGTCGGACATGACGGTGGCGGGCCAATCTATTCCCGGGGTCGTACGGACGACCCTATAGTCGTCGGACATGTTGGCGATTGGCCAACTTTGGCCCGGGGTCGTGGGGACGACCCTATAGTCGTCGGACATTTCGGCGGCGTGCCAACTTTGGCCCGGGGTCGTGGGGACGACCCTATAGTCGTCGGACATTTCGGCGGCATGCCAACTTTGGCTCGGGGTCGTGGGGACGACCCTATAGTCGTTGGACATGACGGTGGCGGGCCAATCTAGTCCCGGGGTCGTAGGGACGACCCTATAGTCGTCGGACATGTCGGCGATTGGCCAACATTGGCCCGGGGTCGTGGGGACGACCCTATAGTCGTCGGACATGTCGGCGGCTGGCCAAACTAGTCCCGAGGTCGTGGGGACGACCCTATAGTCGACGGACTTCACGGTGGCGGGCCAATCTAGTCCCGGGGTCGTGGGGACGACCCTACAGTCGTCGGACATTTCGGCGGCTTGCCAACTTTGGCCCGGGGTCGTGGGGACGACCCTATAGTCGTCGGACATGACGGTGGCGGACCAATCTAGTCCCGGGGTCGTGGGGACGACCCTATAGTCGTCGGACATGTCGGCGGCTGGCCAACTTTGGCTCGTGGTCGTGGGGACGATCCAATAGTCGTCGGCCATGTCGGCGGCTGGCCAACTTTGGCCCGTGGTCGTGGGGACGACCCTATAGTCGTTGGACATGTCAGCGGCTGGCCAACTTTGGCCCGGGGTCGTGGGGACGACCCTATAGTCGTCGGACATGTCGGCGGCTGGCCAACTTTGGCTCGTGGTCGTGGGGACGATCCAATAGTCGTCGGCCATGTCGGCGGCTGGCCAACTTTGGCCCGTGGTCGTGGGGACGACCCTATAGTCGTTGGACATGTCAGCGGCTGGCCAACTTTGGCCCGGGGTCGTGGGGACGACCCTATAGTCGTCGGACATGTCGGCGGCTGGCCAAACTAGTCCCGAGGTCGTGGGGACGACCCTATAGTCGTCGGACATGACGGTGGCGGGCCAATCTAGTCCCGGGGTCGTGGGGACGACCCTACAGTCGTCGGACATTTCGGCGGCTTGCCAACTTTGGCCCGGGGTCGTGGGGACGACCCTATAGTCGTCGGACATGACGGTGGCGGACCAATCTAGTCCCGGGGTCGTGGGGACGACCCTATAGTCGTCGGACATGTCGGCGGCTCGCCAACTTTGGCCCGTGGTCGTGGGGACGATCCAATAGTCGTCGGACATGTCGGCGGCTGGCCAACTTTGGCCCGCGGTCGTGGGGACGACCCTATAGTCGTTGGACATGTCAGCGGCTGGCCAACTTTGGCCCGGTGTCGTGGGGACGACTCTATAGTCGTCGGACATGTCGGCGGCTGGCCAACTTTGGGCCGTGGTCGTGGAGACGATCCTATAGTCGTCGGACTTGACGGTGGCGGGCCAATCTAGTCCCGGGGTCGTGGGGACGACCCTATAGTCGTCGGACAAGACGGCGGCTGGACATCTTTGGCCCGCGGTCGTGGGGACGACCCTATAGTCGTCGGACATTTCGGCGGCTTGCCAACTTTGGCCCGGGGTCGTGGGGACGACCCTATAGTCGTCGGACATGTCGGCGGCTGGCTAACTTTGGCCCGTGGTCGTGGGGACGACCCAATAGTCGTTGGACATGTCGGCGGCTGGCCAACTTTGGGCCGTGGTCGTGGAGACGATCCTATAGTCGTCGGACTTGACGGTGGCGGGCCAATCTAGTCGCGGGGTCGTGGGGACGACCCTATAGTCGTCGGACATGACGGTGGCAGGCCAGTCTAGTCCCGGGTCATGGGGACGACCCTATAGTCGTCGGACAAGTCGGCGGCTGGCCAACTTTGGCCCGGGGTCGTGGGGACGACCCTATAGTCGTCGGATATGACGGTGGCGGGCCACTCTAGTCCCGGGTCGTGGGGACGACCCTATCGTCGTCGGACATGTCGGCGGCTGGCCAACTTTGGCCCGTGGTCGTGGGGACGACCCTATAGTCGTCGGACAAGACGGTGGCGGACCAATCTAGTCCCGGGGTCGTGGGGATGACCCTATAGTCGTCGGACATGTCGGCGGCTGGCCAACTTTGTCCCGTGGTCGTGGGGACGATCCAATAGTCGTCGGACATGTCGGCGGCTGGCCAACTTTGGCCCGCGGTCGTGGGGACGACCCTATAGTCGTTGGACATGTCAGCGGCTGGCCAACTTTGGCCCGGTGTCGTGGGGACGACTCTATAGTCGTCGGACATGTCGGCGGCTGGCCAACCTAGACCCGGGGTCGTGGGGACGACCCTATTGTCGTCGGACATGACGGTGGCGGGCCAATCTATTCCCGGGGTCGTACGGACGACCCTATAGTCGTCGGACATGTTGGCGATTGTCCAACTTTGGCCCGGGGTCGTGGGGACGACCCTATAGTCGTCGGACATTTCGGCGGCGTGCCAACTTTGGCCCGGGGTCGTGGGGACGACCCTATAATCGTCGGACATTTCGGCGGCATGCCAACTTTGGCTCGGTGTCGTGGGGACGACCCTATAGTCGTTGGACATGTCGGTGGCGGGCCAATCTAGTCCCGGGGTCGTAGGGACGACCCTATAGTCGTCGGACATGTCGGCGATTGGCCAACATTGGCCCGGGGTCGTGGGGACGACCCTATAGTCGTCGGACATGTCGGCGGCTGGCCAAACTAGTCCCGAGGTCGTGGGGACGACCCTATAGTCGACGGACTTCACGGTGGCGGGCCAATCTAGTCCCGGGGTCGTGGGGACGACCCTACAGTCGTCGGACATTTCGGCGGCTTGCCAACTTTGGCCCGGGGTCGTGGGGACGACCCTATAGTCGTCGGACATGACGGTGGCGGACCAATCTAGTCCCGGGGTCGTGGGGACGACCCTATAGTCGTCGGACATGTCGGCGGCTGGCCAACTTTGGCTCGTGGTCGTGGGGACGATCCAATAGTCGTCGGCCATGTCGGCGGCTGGCCAACTTTGGCCCGTGGTCGTGGGGACGACCCTATAGTCGTTGGACATGTCAGCGGCTGGCCAACTTTGGCCCGGGGTCGTGGGGACGACCCTATAGTCGTCGGACATGTCGGCGGCTGGCCAAACTAGTCCCGAGGTCGTGGGGACGACCCTATAGTCGTCGGACTTCACGGTGGCGGGCCAATCTAGTCCCGGGGTCGTGGGGACGACCCTACAGTCGTCGGACATTTCGGCGGCTTGCCAACTTTGGCCCGGGGTCGTGGGGACGACCCTATAGTCGTCGGACATGACGGTGGCGGACCAATCTAGTCCCGGGGTCGTGGGGACGACCCTATAGTCGTCGGACATGTCGGCGGCTCGCCAACTTTGGCCCGTGGTCGTGGGGACGATCCAATAGTCGTCGGACATGTCGGCGGCTGGCCAACTTTGGCCCGCGGTCGTGGGGACGACCCTATAGTCGTTGGACATGTCAGCGGCTGGCCAACTTTGGCCCGGTGTCGTGGGGACGACTCTATAGTCGTCGGACATGTCGGCGGCTGGCCAACTTTGGGCCGTGGTCGTGGAGACGATCCTATAGTCGTCGGACTTGACGGTGGCGGGCCAATCTAGTCCCGGGGTCGTGGGGACGACCCTATAGTCGTCGGACAAGACGGCGGCTGGACATCTTTGGCCCGCGGTCGTGGGGACGACCCTATAGTCGTCGGACATTTCGGCGGCTTGCCAACTTTGGCCCGGGGTCGTGGGGACGACCCTATAGTCGTCGGACATGTCGGCGGCTGGCTAACTTTGGCCCGTGGTCGTGGGGACGACCCAATAGTCGTTGGACATGTCGGCGGCTGGCCAACTTTGGGCCGTGGTCGTGGAGACGATCCTATAGTCGTCGGACTTGACGGTGGCGGGCCAATCTAGTCGCGGGGTCGTGGGGACGACCCTATAGTCGTCGGACATGACGGTGGCAGGCCAGTCTAGTCCCGGGTCATGGGGACGACCCTATAGTCGTCGGACAAGTCGGCGGCTGGCCAACTTTGGCCCGGGGTCGTGGGGACGACCCTATAGTCGTCGGATATGACGGTGGCGGGCCACTCTAGTCCCGGGTCGTGGGGACGACCCTATCGTCGTCGGACATGTCGGCGGCTGGCCAACTTTGGCCCGTGGTCGTGGGGACGACCCTATAGTCGTCGGACAAGACGGTGGCGGACCAATCTAGTCCCGGGGTCGTGGGGATGACCCTATAGTCGTCGGACATGTCGGCGGCTGGCCAACTTTGTCCCGTGGTCGTGGGGACGATCCAATAGTCGTCGGACATGTCGGCGGCTGGCCAACTTTGGCCCGCGGTCGTGGGGACGACCCTATAGTCGTTGGACATGTCAGCGGCTGGCCAACTTTGGCCCGGTGTCGTGGGGACGACTCTATAGTCGTCGGACATGTCGGCGGCTGGCCAACCTAGACCCGGGGTCGTGGGGACGACCCTATTGTCGTCGGACATGACGGTGGCGGGCCAATCTATTCCCGGGGTCGTACGGACGACCCTATAGTCGTCGGACATGTTGGCGATTGTCCAACTTTGGCCCGGGGTCGTGGGGACGACCCTATAGTCGTCGGACATTTCGGCGGCGTGCCAACTTTGGCCCGGGGTCGTGGGGACGACCCTATAATCGTCGGACATTTCGGCGGCATGCCAACTTTGGCTCGGTATCGTGGGGACGACCCTATAGTCGTTGGACATGTCGGTGGCGGGCCAATCTAGTCCCGGGGTCGTAGGGACGACCCTATAGTCGTCGGACATGTCGGCGATTGGCCAACATTGGCCCGGGGTCGTGGGGACGACCCTATAGTCGTCGGACATGTCGGCGGCTGGCCAGACTAGTCCTGAGGTCGTGGGGACGACCCTATAGTCGTCGGACTTCACGGTGGCGGGCCAATCTAGTCCCGGGGTCGTGGGGACGACCCTACAGTCGTCGGACATTTCGGCGGCTTGCCAACTTTGGCCCGGGGTCGTGGGGACGACCGTATAGTCGTCGGACATGACGGTGGCGGGCCAATCTAGTCCCGGGGTCGTGGGGACGACCCTATAGTCGTCGGACAAGACGGCGGCTGGACATCTTTGGCCCGCGGTCGTGGGGACGACCCTATAGTCGTCGGACATTTCGGCGGCTTGCCAACTTTGGCCCGGGGTCGTGGGGACGACCCTATAGTCGTCGGACATGTCGGCGGCTGGCTAACTTTGGCCCGTGGTCGTGGGGACGACCCAATAGTCGTTGGACATGTCGGCGGCTGGCCAACTTTGGGCCGTGGTCGTGGAGACGACCCTATAGTCGTCGGATATGTCGGCGGCAGGCCAACTTTGGCCCGGGGTCGTGGGGACGACCCTATAGTCGTCGGATATGACGGTGGCGGGCCACTCTAGTCCCGGGTCGTGGGGACGACCCTATAGTCGTCGGACTTGACGGTGGCGGGCCAATCTAGTCGCGGGGTCGTGGGGACGACCCTATAGTCGTCGGACTTGACGGTGGCGGGCCAATCTAGTCGCGGGTTCGTGGGGACGACCCTATAGTCGTCGGACATGACGGTGGCAGGCCAGTCTAGTCCCGGGTCATGGGGACGACCCTATAGTCGTCGGACAAGTCGGCGGCTGGCCAACTTTGGCCCGGGGTCGTGGGGACGACCCTATAGTCGTCGGATATGACGGTGGCGGGCCACTCTAGTCCCGGGTCGTGGGGACGACCCTATAGTCGTCGGACATGTCGGCGGCTGGCCAACTTTGGCCCGGGGTCGTGGGGACGACCCTATAGTCGTCGGATATGTCGGCGGCAGGCCAACTTTGGCCCGTGGTCGTGGGGACGACCCTATAGTCGTCGGACAAGTCGGCGGCGGGCCAACCTAGTCCCGGGGCCGTGGGGACGACCCTATAATCGTCGGACAAGCCGGCGGCTGGCCAACTTTGGCCCGTGGTCGTGGGGACGACCCTATAGTCGTCGGACAAGTCGGCGGCTGTCCAACTTTGGCCCGGGGTCGTGGGGACGACCCTATAGTCGTCGGACTTGACGGTGGCGGGCCAATCTAGTCCCGGGGTCGTGGGGACGACCCTATAGTCGTCAGACATGTCGGTGGCGAGCCAACCTAGTCCCGGGGTCGTGGGGACGACCCTATAGTCGTTGGACATGACGGTGGCGGGACAATCTAGTCCCGGGGTCGTGGGGACGACCCTATAGTCGTCGGACTTGACGGTGGCGGGCCAATCTAGTCCCGGGGTCGTGGGGACGACCCAATAGTCGTTGGACATATCGGCAGCTGGCCAACTTTGGCCCATGGTCGTGGGGACGACCCTATAGTCGTTGGACATGACGGTGGCGGGCCAATCTAGTCCCGGGGTCGTAGGGACGACCCTATAGTCGTCGGACATGTTGGCGATTGGCCAACAGTGGCCCGGGGTCGTCGGGACGACCCTATAGTCGTCGGACATGTTGGCGGCTTGTCAGCCTAGTCCCGGGGTCGTGGGTACGACCCTATAGTCGTCGGACAAGTCGGCGGCGGGCCAACCTTGTCCCGGGGTCGTGGGGACGACCTTATAGTCGTCGGACATGATGGTGGCGGGCCAATCTAGTCCCGGGGTCGTGGGGACGACCCTATAGTCGTCGGACATTTCGGCGGCTTGCCAACTTTGGCCCGGGGTCGTGGGTACGACCCTATAGTCGTCGGACAAGTCGGCGGCGGGCCAACCTTGTCCCGGGGTCGTGGGGACGACCCTATAATCGTCGGACATGACGGTGGCGGGCCAATCTAGTCCCGGGGTCGTGGGGACGACCCTATAGTCGTCGGACAAGACGGCGGCTGGACATCCTTGGCTCGCGGTCGTGGGGACGACCCTATAGTCGTCGGACATTTCGGCGGCTTGTCAACCTAGTCCCGGGGTCGTGGGGACGACCCTATAGTCGTTGGACATGACGGTGGCGGGCCAATCTAGTCCCGGGGTCGTGGGTACGACCCTATAGTCGTCGGACAAGACGGCGGCTGGACATCCTTGGCTCGCGGTCGTGGGGACGACCCTATAGTCGTCGGACATTTCGGCGGCTTGTCAACCTAGTCCCGGGGTCGTGGGGACGACCCTATAGTCGTTGGACATGACGGTGGCGGGCCAATCTATTCCCGGGGTCGTACGGACGACCCTATAGTCGTCGGACATGTTGGCGATTGGCCAACTTTGGCCCGGGGTCGTGGGGACGACCCTATAGTCGTCGGACATTTCGGCGGCGTGCCAACTTTGGCCCGGGGTCGTGGGGACGACCCTATAGTCGTCGGACATTTCGGCGGCATGCCAACTTTGGCTCGGGGTCGTGGGGACGACCCTATAGTCGTTGGACATGTCGGTGGCGGGCCAATCTAGTCCCGGGGTCGTAGGGACGACCCTATAGTCGTCGGACATGTCGGCGATTGGCCAACATTGGCCCGGGGTCGTGGGGACGACCCTATAGTCGTCGGACATGTCGGCGGCTGGCCAGACTAGTCCTGAGGTCGTGGGGACGACCCTATAGTCGTCGGACTTGACGGTGGCGGGCCAATCTAGTCCCGGGGTCGTGGGGACGACCCTACAGACGTCGGACATTTCGGCGGCTTGCCAACTTTGGCCCGGGGTCGTGGGGACGACCGTATAGTCGTCGGACATGACGGTGGCGGGCCAATCTAGTCCCGGGGTCGTGGGGACGACCCAATAGTCGTCGGACAAGACGGCGGCTGGACATCTTTGGCCCGCGGTCGTGGGGACGACCCTATAGTCGTTGGACATGTCAGCGGCTAGCCAACTTTGGCCCGGTGTCGTGGGGACGACTCTATAGTCGTCGGACATGTCGGCGGCTGGCCAACCTAGACCCGGGGTCGTGGGGACGACCCTATTGTCGTCGGACATGACGGTGGCGGGCCAATCTATTCCCGGGGTCGTACGGACGACCCTATAGTCGTCGGACATGTTGGCGATTGGCCAACTTTGGCCCGGGGTCGTGGGGACGACCCTATAGTCGTCGGACATTTCGGCGGCGTGCCAACTTTGGCCCGGGGTCGTGGGGACGACCCTATAGTCGTCGGACATGTCGGCGGCTGGCCAAACTAGTCCCGAGGTCGTGGGGACGACCCTATAGTCGTCGGACTTCACGGTGGCGGGCCAATCTAGTCCCGGGGTCGTGGGGACGACCCTACAGTCGTCGGACATTTCGGCGGCGTGCCAACTTTGGCCCGGGGTCGTGGGGACGACCCTATAGTCGTCGGACATTTCGGCGGCATGCCAACTTTGGCTCGGGGTCGTGGGGACGACCCTATAGTCGTTGGACATGACGGTGGCGGGCCAATCTAGTCCCGGGGTCGTAGGGACGACCCTATAGTCGTCGGACATGTCGGCGATTGGCCAACATTGGCCCGGGGTCGTGGGGACGACCCTATAGTCGTCGGACATGTCGGCGGCTGGCCAAACTAGTCCCGAGGTCGTGGGGACGACCCTATAGTCGACGGACTTCACGGTGGCGGGCCAATCTAGTCCCGGGGTCGTGGGGACGACCCTACAGTCGTCGGACATTTCGGCGGCTTGCCAACTTTGGCCCGGGGTCGTGGGGACGACCCTATAGTCGTCGGACATGACGGTGGCGGACCAATCTAGTCCCGGGGTCGTGGGGACGACCCTATAGTCGTCGGACATGTCGGCGGCTGGCCAACTTTGGCTCGTGGTCGTGGGGACGATCCAATAGTCGTCGGCCATGTCGGCGGCTGGCCAACTTTGGCCCGTGGTCGTGGGGACGACCCTATAGTCGTTGGACATGTCAGCGGCTGGCCAACTTTGGCCCGGGGTCGTGGGGACGACCCTATAGTCGTCGGACATGTCGGCGGCTGGCCAAACTAGTCCCGAGGTCGTGGGGACGACCCTATAGTCGTCGGACTTCACGGTGGCGGGCCAATCTAGTCCCGGGGTCGTGGGGACGACCCTACAGTCGTCGGACATTTCGGCGGCTTGCCAACTTTGGCCCGGGGTCGTGGGGACGACCCTATAGTCGTCGGACATGACGGTGGCGGACCAATCTAGTCCCGGGGTCGTGGGGACGACCCTATAGTCGTCGGACATGTCGGCGGCTCGCCAACTTTGGCCCGTGGTCGTGGGGACGATCCAATAGTCGTCGGACATGTCGGCGGCTGGCCAACTTTGGCCCGCGGTCGTGGGGACGACCCTATAGTCGTTGGACATGTCAGCGGCTGGCCAACTTTGGCCCGGTGTCGTGGGGACGACTCTATAGTCGTCGGACATGTCGGCGGCTGGCCAACTTTGGGCCGTGGTCGTGGAGACGATCCTATAGTCGTCGGACTTGACGGTGGCGGGCCAATCTAGTCCCGGGGTCGTGGGGACGACCCTATAGTCGTCGGACAAGACGGCGGCTGGACATCTTTGGCCCGCGGTCGTGGGGACGACCCTATAGTCGTCGGACATTTCGGCGGCTTGCCAACTTTGGCCCGGGGTCGTGGGGACGACCCTATAGTCGTCGGACATGTCGGCGGCTGGCTAACTTTGGCCCGTGGTCGTGGGGACGACCCAATAGTCGTTGGACATGTCCGCGGCTGGCCAACTTTGGGCCGTGGTCGTGGAGACGATCCTATAGTCGTCGGACTTGACGGTGGCGGGCCAATCTAGTCGCGGGGTCGTGGGGACGACCCTATAGTCGTCGGACATGACGGTGGCAGGCCAGTCTAGTCCCGGGTCATGGGGACGACCCTATAGTCGTCGGACAAGTCGGCGGCTGGCCAACTTTGGCCCGGGGTCGTGGGGACGACCCTATAGTCGTCGGATATGACGGTGGCGGGCCACTCTAGTCCCGGGTCGTGGGGACGACCCTATCGTCGTCGGACATGTCGGCGGCTGGCCAACTTTGGCCCGTGGTCGTGGGGACGACCCTATAGTCGTCGGACAAGACGGTGGCGGACCAATCTAGTCCCGGGGTCGTGGGGATGACCCTATAGTCGTCGGACATGTCGGCGGCTGGCCAACTTTGTCCCGTGGTCGTGGGGACGATCCAATAGTCGTCGGACATGTCGGCGGCTGGCCAACTTTGGCCCGCGGTCGTGGGGACGACCCTATAGTCGTTGGACATGTCAGCGGCTGGCCAACTTTGGCCCGGTGTCGTGGGGACGACTCTATAGTCGTCGGACATGTCGGCGGCTGGCCAACCTAGACCCGGGGTCGTGGGGACGACCCTATTGTCGTCGGACATGACGGTGGCGGGCCAATCTATTCCCGGGGTCGTACGGACGACCCTATAGTCGTCGGACATGTTGGCGATTGTCCAACTTTGGCCCGGGGTCGTGGGGACGACCCTATAGTCGTCGGACATTTCGGCGGCGTGCCAACTTTGGCCCGGGGTCGTGGGGACGACCCTATAATCGTCGGACATTTCGGCGGCATGCCAACTTTGGCTCGGTGTCGTGGGGACGACCCTATAGTCGTTGGACATGTCGGTGGCGGGCCAATCTAGTCCCGGGGTCGTAGGGACGACCCTATAGTCGTCGGACATGTCGGCGATTGGCCAACATTGGCCCGGGGTCGTGGGGACGACCCTATAGTCGTCGGACATGTCGGCGGCTGGCCAAACTAGTCCCGAGGTCGTGGGGACGACCCTATAGTCGACGGACTTCACGGTGGCGGGCCAATCTAGTCCCGGGGTCGTGGGGACGACCCTACAGTCGTCGGACATTTCGGCGGCTTGCCAACTTTGGCCCGGGGTCGTGGGGACGACCCTATAGTCGTCGGACATGACGGTGGCGGACCAATCTAGTCCCGGGGTCGTGGGGACGACCCTATAGTCGTCGGACATGTCGGCGGCTGGCCAACTTTGGCTCGTGGTCGTGGGGACGATCCAATAGTCGTCGGCCATGTCGGCGGCTGGCCAACTTTGGCCCGTGGTCGTGGGGACGACCCTATAGTCGTTGGACATGTCAGCGGCTGGCCAACTTTGGCCCGGGGTCGTGGGGACGACCCTATAGTCGTCGGACATGTCGGCGGCTGGCCAAACTAGTCCCGAGGTCGTGGGGACGACCCTATAGTCGTCGGACTTCACGGTGGCGGGCCAATCTAGTCCCGGGGTCGTGGGGACGACCCTACAGTCGTCGGACATTTCGGCGGCTTGCCAACTTTGGCCCGGGGTCGTGGGGACGACCCTATAGTCGTCGGACATGACGGTGGCGGACCAATCTAGTCCCGGGGTCGTGGGGACGACCCTATAGTCGTCGGACATGTCGGCGGCTCGCCAACTTTGGCCCGTGGTCGTGGGGACGATCCAATAGTCGTCGGACATGTCGGCGGCTGGCCAACTTTGGCCCGCGGTCGTGGGGACGACCCTATAGTCGTTGGACATGTCAGCGGCTGGCCAACTTTGGCCCGGTGTCGTGGGGACGACTCTATAGTCGTCGGACATGTCGGCGGCTGGCCAACTTTGGGCCGTGGTCGTGGAGACGATCCTATAGTCGTCGGACTTGACGGTGGCGGGCCAATCTAGTCCCGGGGTCGTGGGGACGACCCTATAGTCGTCGGACAAGACGGCGGCTGGACATCTTTGGCCCGCGGTCGTGGGGACGACCCTATAGTCGTCGGACATTTCGGCGGCTTGCCAACTTTGGCCCGGGGTCGTGGGGACGACCCTATAGTCGTCGGACATGTCGGCGGCTGGCTAACTTTGGCCCGTGGTCGTGGGGACGACCCAATAGTCGTTGGACATGTCGGCGGCTGGCCAACTTTGGGCCGTGGTCGTGGAGACGATCCTATAGTCGTCGGACTTGACGGTGGCGGGCCAATCTAGTCGCGGGGTCGTGGGGACGACCCTATAGTCGTCGGACATGACGGTGGCAGGCCAGTCTAGTCCCGGGTCATGGGGACGACCCTATAGTCGTCGGACAAGTCGGCGGCTGGCCAACTTTGGCCCGGGGTCGTGGGGACGACCCTATAGTCGTCGGATATGACGGTGGCGGGCCACTCTAGTCCCGGGTCGTGGGGACGACCCTATCGTCGTCGGACATGTCGGCGGCTGGCCAACTTTGGCCCGTGGTCGTGGGGACGACCCTATAGTCGTCGGACAAGACGGTGGCGGACCAATCTAGTCCCGGGGTCGTGGGGATGACCCTATAGTCGTCGGACATGTCGGCGGCTGGCCAACTTTGTCCCGTGGTCGTGGGGACGATCCAATAGTCGTCGGACATGTCGGCGGCTGGCCAACTTTGGCCCGCGGTCGTGGGGACGACCCTATAGTCGTTGGACATGTCAGCGGCTGGCCAACTTTGGCCCGGTGTCGTGGGGACGACTCTATAGTCGTCGGACATGTCGGCGGCTGGCCAACCTAGACCCGGGGTCGTGGGGACGACCCTATTGTCGTCGGACATGACGGTGGCGGGCCAATCTATTCCCGGGGTCGTACGGACGACCCTATAGTCGTCGGACATGTTGGCGATTGTCCAACTTTGGCCCGGGGTCGTGGGGACGACCCTATAGTCGTCGGACATTTCGGCGGCGTGCCAACTTTGGCCCGGGGTCGTGGGGACGACCCTATAATCGTCGGACATTTCGGCGGCATGCCAACTTTGGCTCGGTATCGTGGGGACGACCCTATAGTCGTTGGACATGTCGGTGGCGGGCCAATCTAGTCCCGGGGTCGTAGGGACGACCCTATAGTCGTCGGACATGTCGGCGATTGGCCAACATTGGCCCGGGGTCGTGGGGACGACCCTATAGTCGTCGGACATGTCGGCGGCTGGCCAGACTAGTCCTGAGGTCGTGGGGACGACCCTATAGTCGTCGGACTTCACGGTGGCGGGCCAATCTAGTCCCGGGGTCGTGGGGACGACCCTACAGTCGTCGGACATTTCGGCGGCTTGCCAACTTTGGCCCGGGGTCGTGGGGACGACCGTATAGTCGTCGGACATGACGGTGGCGGGCCAATCTAGTCCCGGGGTCGTGGGGACGACCCTATAGTCGTCGGACAAGACGGCGGCTGGACATCTTTGGCCCGCGGTCGTGGGGACGACCCTATAGTCGTCGGACATTTCGGCGGCTTGCCAACTTTGGCCCGGGGTCGTGGGGACGACCCTATAGTCGTCGGACATGTCGGCGGCTGGCTAACTTTGGCCCGTGGTCGTGGGGACGACCCAATAGTCGTTGGACATGTCGGCGGCTGGCCAACTTTGGGCCGTGGTCGTGGAGACGACCCTATAGTCGTCGGATATGTCGGCGGCAGGCCAACTTTGGCCCGGGGTCGTGGGGACGACCCTATAGTCGTCGGATATGACGGTGGCGGGCCACTCTAGTCCCGGGTCGTGGGGACGACCCTATAGTCGTCGGACTTGACGGTGGCGGGCCAATCTAGTCGCGGGGTCGTGGGGACGACCCTATAGTCGTCGGACTTGACGGTGGCGGGCCAATCTAGTCGCGGGTTCGTGGGGACGACCCTATAGTCGTCGGACATGACGGTGGCAGGCCAGTCTAGTCCCGGGTCATGGGGACGACCCTATAGTCGTCGGACAAGTCGGCGGCTGGCCAACTTTGGCCCGGGGTCGTGGGGACGACCCTATAGTCGTCGGATATGACGGTGGCGGGCCACTCTAGTCCCGGGTCGTGGGGACGACCCTATAGTCGTCGGACATGTCGGCGGCTGGCCAACTTTGGCCCGGGGTCGTGGGGACGACCCTATAGTCGTCGGATATGTCGGCGGCAGGCCAACTTTGGCCCGTGGTCGTGGGGACGACCCTATAGTCGTCGGACAAGTCGGCGGCGGGCCAACCTAGTCCCGGGGCCGTGGGGACGACCCTATAATCGTCGGACAAGCCGGCGGCTGGCCAACTTTGGCCCGTGGTCGTGGGGACGACCCTATAGTCGTCGGACAAGTCGGCGGCTGTCCAACTTTGGCCCGGGGTCGTGGGGACGACCCTATAGTCGTCGGACTTGACGGTGGCGGGCCAATCTAGTCCCGGGGTCGTGGGGACGACCCTATAGTCGTCAGACATGTCGGTGGCGAGCCAACCTAGTCCCGGGGTCGTGGGGACGACCCTATAGTCGTTGGACATGACGGTGGCGGGACAATCTAGTCCCGGGGTCGTGGGGACGACCCTATAGTCGTCGGACTTGACGGTGGCGGGCCAATCTAGTCCCGGGGTCGTGGGGACGACCCAATAGTCGTTGGACATATCGGCAGCTGGCCAACTTTGGCCCATGGTCGTGGGGACGACCCTATAGTCGTTGGACATGACGGTGGCGGGCCAATCTAGTCCCGGGGTCGTAGGGACGACCCTATAGTCGTCGGACATGTTGGCGATTGGCCAACAGTGGCCCGGGGTCGTCGGGACGACCCTATAGTCGTCGGACATGTTGGCGGCTTGTCAGCCTAGTCCCGGGGTCGTGGGTACGACCCTATAGTCGTCGGACAAGTCGGCGGCGGGCCAACCTTGTCCCGGGGTCGTGGGGACGACCTTATAGTCGTCGGACATGATGGTGGCGGGCCAATCTAGTCCCGGGGTCGTGGGGACGACCCTATAGTCGTCGGACATTTCGGCGGCTTGCCAACTTTGGCCCGGGGTCGTGGGTACGACCCTATAGTCGTCGGACAAGTCGGCGGCGGGCCAACCTTGTCCCGGGGTCGTGGGGACGACCCTATAATCGTCGGACATGACGGTGGCGGGCCAATCTAGTCCCGGGGTCGTGGGGACGACCCTATAGTCGTCGGACAAGACGGCGGCTGGACATCCTTGGCTCGCGGTCGTGGGGACGACCCTATAGTCGTCGGACATTTCGGCGGCTTGTCAACCTAGTCCCGGGGTCGTGGGGACGACCCTATAGTCGTTGGACATGACGGTGGCGGGCCAATCTAGTCCCGGGGTCGTGGGTACGACCCTATAGTCGTCGGACAAGACGGCGGCTGGACATCCTTGGCTCGCGGTCGTGGGGACGACCCTATAGTCGTCGGACATTTCGGCGGCTTGTCAACCTAGTCCCGGGGTCGTGGGGACGACCCTATAGTCGTTGGACATGACGGTGGCGGGCCAATCTATTCCCGGGGTCGTACGGACGACCCTATAGTCGTCGGACATGTTGGCGATTGGCCAACTTTGGCCCGGGGTCGTGGGGACGACCCTATAGTCGTCGGACATTTCGGCGGCGTGCCAACTTTGGCCCGGGGTCGTGGGGACGACCCTATAGTCGTCGGACATTTCGGCGGCATGCCAACTTTGGCTCGGGGTCGTGGGGACGACCCTATAGTCGTTGGACATGTCGGTGGCGGGCCAATCTAGTCCCGGGGTCGTAGGGACGACCCTATAGTCGTCGGACATGTCGGCGATTGGCCAACATTGGCCCGGGGTCGTGGGGACGACCCTATAGTCGTCGGACATGTCGGCGGCTGGCCAGACTAGTCCTGAGGTCGTGGGGACGACCCTATAGTCGTCGGACTTGACGGTGGCGGGCCAATCTAGTCCCGGGGTCGTGGGGACGACCCTACAGACGTCGGACATTTCGGCGGCTTGCCAACTTTGGCCCGGGGTCGTGGGGACGACCGTATAGTCGTCGGACATGACGGTGGCGGGCCAATCTAGTCCCGGGGTCGTGGGGACGACCCAATAGTCGTCGGACAAGACGGCGGCTGGACATCTTTGGCCCGCGGTCGTGGGGACGACCCTATAGTCGTTGGACATGTCAGCGGCTAGCCAACTTTGGCCCGGTGTCGTGGGGACGACTCTATAGTCGTCGGACATGTCGGCGGCTGGCCAACCTAGACCCGGGGTCGTGGGGACGACCCTATTGTCGTCGGACATGACGGTGGCGGGCCAATCTATTCCCGGGGTCGTACGGACGACCCTATAGTCGTCGGACATGTTGGCGATTGGCCAACTTTGGCCCGGGGTCGTGGGGACGACCCTATAGTCGTCGGACATTTCGGCGGCGTGCCAACTTTGGCCCGGGGTCGTGGGGACGACCCTATAGTCGTCGGACATGTCGGCGGCTGGCCAAACTAGTCCCGAGGTCGTGGGGACGACCCTATAGTCGTCGGACTTCACGGTGGCGGGCCAATCTAGTCCCGGGGTCGTGGGGACGACCCTACAGTCGTTGGACATGTCGGCGGCTGGCCAACTTTGGGCCGTGGTCGTGGAGACGATCCTATAGTCGTCGGACTTGACGGTGGCGGGCCAATCTAGTCCCGGGGTCGTGGGGACGACCCTATAGTCGTCGGACAAGACGGCGGCTGGACATCTTTGGCCCGCGGTCGTGGGGACGACCCTATAGTCGTCGGACAAGTCGGCGGCTGGCCAACTTTGGCCCGGGGTCGTGGGGACGACCCTATAGTCGTCGGATATGACGGTGGCGGGCCACTCTAGTCCCGGGTCGTGGGGACGACCCTATCGTCGTCGGACATGTCGGCGGCTGGCCAACTTTGGCCCGTGGTCGTGGGGACGACCCTATAGTCGTCGGACAAGACGGTGGCGGACCAATCTAGTCCCGGGGTCGTGGGGATGACCCTATAGTCGTCGGACATGTCGGCGGCTGGCCAACTTTGGCCCGTGGTCGTGGGGACGATCCAATAGTCGTCGGACATGTCGGCGGCTGGCCAACTTTGGCCCGCGGTCGTGGGGACGACCCTATAGTCGTTGGACATGTCAGCGGCTGGCCAACTTTGGCCCGGTGTCGTGGGGACGACTCTATAGTCGTCGGACATGTCGGCGGCTGGCCAACCTAGACCCGGGGTCGTGGGGACGACCCTATTGTCGTCGGACATGACGGTGGCGGGCCAATCTATTCCCGGGGTCGTACGGACGACCCTATAGTCGTCGGACATGTTGGCGATTGTCCAACTTTGGCCCGGGGTCGTGGGGACGACCCTATAGTCGTCGGACATTTCGGCGGCGTGCCAACTTTGGCCCGGGGTCGTGGGGACGACCCTATAGTCGTCGGACATTTCGGCGGCATGCCAACTTTGGCTCGGTGTCGTGGGGACGACCCTATAGTCGTTGGACATGTCGGTGGCGGGCCAATCTAGTCCCGGGGTCGTAGGGACGACCCTATAGTCGTCGGACATGTCGGCGATTGGCCAACATTGGCCCGGGGTCGTGGGGACGACCCTATAGTCGTCGGACATGTCGGCGGCTGGCCAGACTAGTCCTGAGGTCGTGGGGACGACCCTATAGTCGTGGGACTTCACGGTGGCGGGCCAATCTAGTCCCGGGGTCGTGGGGACGACCCTACAGTCGTCGGACATTTCGGCGGCTTGCCAACTTTGGCCCGGGGTCGTGGGGACGACCGTATAGTCGTCGGACATGACGGTGGCGGGCCAATCTAGTCCCGGGGTCGTGGGGACGACCCTATAGTCGTCGGACAAGACGGCGGCTGGACATCTTTGGCCCGCGGTCGTGGGGACGACCCTATAGTCGTCGGACATTTCGGCGGCTTGCCAACTTTGGCCCGGGGTCGTGGGGACGACCCTATAGTCGTCGGACATGTCGGCGGCTGGCTAACTTTGGCCCGTGGTCGTGGGGACGACCCAATAGTCGTTGGACATGTCGGCGGCTGGCCAACTTTGGGCCGTGGTCGTGGAGACGACCCTATAGTCGTCGGATATGTCGGCGGCAGGCCAACTTTGGCCCGGGGTCGTGGGGACGACCCTATAGTCGTCGGATATGACGGTGGCGGGCCACTCTAGTCCCGGGTCGTGGGGACGACCCTATAGTCGTCGGACTTGACGGTGGCGGGCCAATCTAGTCGCGGGGTCGTGGGGACGACCCTATAGTCGTCGGACTTGACGGTGGCGGGCCAATCTAGTCGCGGGTTCGTGGGGACGACCCTATAGTCGTCGGACATGACGGTGGCAGGCCAGTCTAGTCCCGGGTCATGGGGACGACCCTATAGTCGTCGGACTTGACGGTGGCGGGCCAATCTAGTCCCGGGGTCGTGGGGACGACCCTACAGACGTCGGACATTTCGGCGGCTGGCCAACTTTGGCCCGGGGTCGTGGGGACGACCCTATAGTCGTCGGACATGTTGGCGGCTTGTCAGCTTAGTCCCGGGGTCGTGGGTACGGCCCTATAGTCGTCGGACAAGTCGGCGGCGGGCCAACCTTGTCCCGGGGTCGTGGGGACGACCCTATAGTCGTCGGACATGTCGGCGGCTGGCCAACTTTGGCCCGGTGTCGTGGGGACGACTCTATAGTCGTCGGAAATGCCGGCGGCTGGCCAACCTGGACCCGGGGTCGTGGGGACGACCCTATTTTCGTCGGACATGACGGTGGCGGGCCAATCTAGTCTCGGGGTCGTGGGGACGACCCTATAGTCGTCGGACATGTCGGCGGCTGGCCAACTTTGGCCCGGGGTCGTGGGGACGACCCTATAGTCGTCGGACATGACGGTGGCGGGCCAATCTAGTCCCGGGGTCGTGGGGACGACCCTATAGTCGTCGGACATGTCGGCGGCTGGCCAACTTTAGCGCGTGGTCGTGGGGACGATCCGATTGTCGTCGGACATGTCGGCGGCTGGCCAACCTAGACCCGGGGTCGTGGGGACGACCCTATTGTCGTCGGACAAGGCGGTGGCGGGCCAATCTAGTCCCGGGGTCGTGGGGACGATCCGATAGTCTTTGGACATGACGGTGGCGGGCCAATCTAGTCCCGGGGTCGTGGGGACGACCCTATAGTCGTCGGACATGTCGGCGGCTGGCCAGCTTTGGCCCGTGGTCGTGGGGACGACCCTATAGTCGTCGAACATGTCAGCGGCTGGCCAACTTTGGCCCGTGGTCGTGGGGACGACCCAATAGTCGTTGGAAATGTCAGCGGCTGGCCAACTTTGACCCGGTGTCGTGGGGACGACTCTATAGTCGTCGGACATGTCGGCGGCTGGCCAATCTAGTCCCGGGGTCGTGGGGACGACCCTATAGTCTTCGGACATGTCGGTGGCGGGCCAATCTAGTCTCGGGGTCGTGGGGACGACCCTATAGTCGTCGGACATGTCGGCGGCTGGCCAACTTTGGCCCGGGGTCGTGGGGACGACCCTATAGTCGTCGGACATGACGGTGGCGGGCCAATCTAGTCCCGGGGTCGTGGGGACGACCCTATAGTCGTCGGACATGTCGGCGGCTGGCCAACTTTAGTGCGTGGTCGTGGGGACGATCCGATTGTCGTCGGACATGTCGGCGGCTGGCCAACCTAGACCCGGGGTCGTGGGGACGACCCTATTGTCGTCGGACAAGGCGGTGGCGGGCCAATCTAGTCCCGGGGTCGTGGGGACGATCCGATAGTCTTTGGACATGACGGTGGCGGGCCAATCTAGTCCCGGGGTCGTGGGGACGACCCTATAGTCGTCGGACATTTCGGCGGCTTGCCAACTTTGGCCCGGGGTCGTGGGGACGATCCAATAGTCGTCGGACATGTTGGCGGCTGGTCAACTTTGGCCCGTGGTCGTGGGGACGACCCTATAGTCGTTGGACATGTCAGCGGCTGGCCAACTTTGGCCCGGTGTTGTGGGGACGACCCAATAGTCGTCGGACATGTCGGCGGCTGGCCAACTTTGGCCCGTGGTCGTGGGGACGATCCGATAGTCGTTGGACATGACGGTGGCGGGCCAATCTATTCCGGGGTCGTGGGGACGACCCTACAGTCGTCGGACATTTCGGCGGCTTGCCAACTTTGGCCCGGGGTCGTGGGGACGACCCTATAGTCGTCGGACTTGACGGTGGCGGGCCAATCTAGTCCCGGGGTTGTGGGCACGACCCTACAGTCGTCGGACATTTCGGCGGCTTGCCAACTTTGGCCCGGGGTCGTGGGGACGACCCTATAGTCGTCGGACTTGACGGTGGCGGGCCAATCTAGTCCCGGGGTTGTGGGGACGACCCTACAGTCATCGGACATGTCGGCGGCTGGCCAACTTTGGCCCGTGGTCGTGGGGACGATCCGATAGTCGTTGGACATGACGGTGGCGGGCCAATCTAGTCCGGGGGTCGTGGGGACGACCCTACAGTCGTCGGACATTTCGGCGGCTTGCCAACTTTGGCCCGGGGTCGTGGGGACGACCCTATAGTCGTCGGACTTGACGGTGGCGCGCCAATCTAGTCCCGGGGTTGTGGGGACGACCCTACAGTCGTCGGACATTTCGGCAGCTTGCCAACTTTGGCCCGGGGTCGTGGGGACGACCCTATAGTCGTCGGACTTGACGTTGGCGGGCCAATCTAGTCCCGAAGTCGTGGGGACGACCCTATAGTCGTCGGACTTGACGGTGGCCGGCCAATCTATTCCCGGGGTCGTGGGGACGACCCTACAGTCGTCGGACATTTCGGCGGCTTGCCAACTTTGGCCCGGGGTCGTGGGGACGACCCTATAGTCGTCGGACATGTCGGCGGCTGGCCAAAATTGGCCCGAGGTCGTGGGGGCAACCCTATAGTCGTCGGACATGTCGGCGGCTGGCCAACCTAGTCCCGAGGTCGTCAGACTTGTCGGTGGCGGGCCAATCTAGTCCCGGGGTCGTGGGGACGACCCTACAGTCGTCGGACATTTCGGCGGCTTGCCAACTTTGGCCCGGGGTCGTGGGGACGACCCTATAGTCGTCGGACATGACGGTGGCGGACCAATCTAGTCCCGTGGTCGTGGGGACGACCCTATAGTCGTCGGACATGTCGGCGGCTAGCCAACATTGGCCCGTGGTCGTGGGGACGACCCAATAGACGTCGGACATGACGGTGGCGGACCAATCTAGTCCCGGGGTCGTGGGGACGACCCTATTGTCGTCGGACATGACGGTGGCGGGCCAACCTAGTCCCGGGGTCGTAGGGACGACCCTATAGTCGTCGGACATGTCGGCGATTGGCCAGCATTGGCCCGGGGTCGTGGGGACGACCCTATAGTCGTCGGACATGTCGGCGGCTGGCCAACTTTGGCCCGTGGTCGTGGGGACGATCCAATAGTCGTCGGACATGACGGTGGCGGACCAATCTAGTCCCGGGGTCGTGGGGACGACCCTATTGTCGTCGGACATGACGGTGGCGGGCCAACCTAGTCCCGGGGTCGTAGGGACGACCCTACAGTCGTCGGACATTTCGGCGGCTTGCCAACTTTGGCCCTGGGTCGTGGGGACGACCCTATAGTCGTCGGACTTGACGGTGGCGGGCCAATCTAGTCCCAAGGTCCTGGGGACGACCCTATAGTCGTCGGACTTGACGGTGGCGGGCCAATCTAGTCTCGGGGTCGTGGGGACGACCCTACAGTCGTCGGACATTTCGGCGGCTGGCCAACCTACTCCCGAGGTCGTGGGGCCGACCCTATAGTCGTCGGACTTGACGGTGGTGGGCCAATCTAGTCCCGGGGTCGTGGGGACGACCCTACAGTCGTCGGACATTTCGGCGTCTTGCCAACTTGGGCCCGGGGTCGTGGGCACGACCCTATAGTCGTCGGACATGTCGGCGGCTGGCCAACCTACTCCCGAGGTCGTGGGGCCGACCCTATAGTCGTCGGACTTGACGGTGGTGGGCCAATCTAGTCCCGGGGTCGTGGGGACGACCCTACAGTCGTCGGACATTTCGGCGTCTTGCTAACCTTGGCCCGGGGTCGTGGGGACGACCCTATAGTCGTCGGACATGTCGGCGGCTGACCAATCTAGTCACGAGGTCGTGGGGGCGACCCAGTAGTCGTCGGACATGTCGGCGGCTGGCCAAACTAGCCCCGAGGTCGTCGGACTTGACGGTGGCGGACCAATATAGTCCCGGGGTTGTGGGGACGACCCTATAGTCGTCGGACATGTCGGCGGCTGGCCAAACTAGTCCTGAGGTCGTGGGGGCGACCCTATAGTCGTCGGACATGTCGGCGGCTGGCCAAACTTGTCCCGAGGTCGTCGGACTTGACGGTGGCGGGCCAATCTAGTCCCGGGGTCGTGGGGACGATCCTACAGTCGTCGGACATTTCGGCGGCTTGCCAACTTTGGCCCGTGGTCGTGGGGACGACCCTATAGTCGTCGGACATGTCGGCGGCTGGCCAACTTTGGCCCGTGATCGTAGGGACGATCCGATAGTCGTTGGATACGACGGTGGCGGGCCAATCTAGTCCCGGGGTCGTGGGGACGATCCTACAGTCGTCGGACATTTCGGCGGCTTGCCAACTTTGGCCCGTGGTCGTGGGGACGACCCTATAGTCGTCGGACATGTCGGCGGCTGGCCAACTTTGGCCCGTGATCGTAGGGACGATCCGATAGTCGTTGGATATGACGGTGGCGGGCCAATCTAGTCCCAGGGTCGTTGGGACGACCCTATAGTCGTCGGACATGTCGGCGGCTGGCCAACTTTGGCCCGTGGTCGTGGGGACGACTCTATAGTCGTCGGACATGTCGGCGGCTGGCCAACTTTGGCCCGTGGTCGTGGGGCGACCCAATAGTCGTTGGACATGTCGGCGGCTGGCCAAATTTGGCCCGTGGTCGTGGGGACGACCCTATAGTCGTCGGACTTGACGGTGTCGGGCCAATCTAGTCCCGGGGTCGTGGGGACGACCCTATTGTCGTCGGACATGACGGTGGCGGGCCAACCTAGTCCCGGGGTCGTAGGGACGACCCTATAGTCGTCGGACATGTCGGCGATTGGCCAACATTGGCCCGGGGTCGTGGGGACAACCCTATAGTCGTCGGACATGTCGGCGGCTGGCCAACTTTGGCCCGTAGTCGTGGGGACGATCCGACAGTCGCCGGACATGACGGTGTCGGGCCAATCTAGTCCCGGGGTCGTGGGGACGACCCTATTGTCGTCGGACATGACGGTGGCGGGCCAACCTAGTCCCGGGGTCGTAGGGACGACCCTATAGTCGTCGGACATGTCGGCGATTGGCCAACATTGGCCCGGGGTCGTGGGGACAACCCTATAGTCGTCGGACATGTCGGCGGCTGGCCAACCTAGTCCCGGGTTCGTGGGGACGACCCTATAGTCGTTGGACATGACGGTGGCGGGCCAAACTAGCCCCGGGGTCGTAGGGACGACCCTATAGTCGTCGGACATGTTGGCGATTGGCCAACATTGGCCCGGGGTCGTCGGGACGACCCTATAGTCGTCGGACATGACGGTGTCGGGCCAATCTAGTCCCGGGGTCGTGGGGACGACCCTATTGTCGTCGGACATGACGGTGGCGGGCCAACCTAGTCCCGGGGTCGTAGGGACGACCCTATAGTCGTCGGACATGTCGGCGATTGGCCAGCATTGGCCCGGGGTCGTGGGGACAACCCTATAGTCGTCGGACATGTCGGCGGCTGGCCAACCTAGTCCCGGGTTCGTGGGGACGACCCTATAGTCGTCGGACATGTCGGCGGCTGGCCAACTTTGGCCCGTGGTCGTGGGGACGATCCAATAGTCGTCGCACATGTCGGCGGCTGATGAACTTAGGCCCGTGGTCGTGGGGACGACCCTATAGTCGTTGGACATGTCAGCGGCTGGCCAACTTTGGCCCGGGGTCGTGGGGACGTCCCTATAGTCTTCGGACATGACGGTAGCGGGCCAATCTAGTCCCGGGGTCGTGGGGACGACCCTATAATCTTTGGACATGACGGTGGCGGGCCAATCTAGTCCCGGGGTCGTAGGGACGACCCTATAGTCGTCGGACATGTTGGCGATTGGCCAACATTGGCCCGGGGTCGTCGGGACGACCCTATAGTCGTCGGACATGTCGGCGGCTGGCCAATCTAGTCCCGGGGTCGTGGGGACGACCCTATAGTCGTCGGACATGTCGGTGGCTGGCCAACTTTGGCCCGTGGTCGTGGGGACGATCCGATAGTCGTTGGACATGACGGTGGCGGGCCAATCTAGTCCCGGGGTCGTGGGGACGATCCAATAGTCGTCGGACATGTCGGCGGCTGGCCAACTTTGGCCCGTGGTCGTGGGGACGACCCTATAGTCGTCGGACATGTCGGCGGCTGGCCAACCTAGTCCCGAGGTCGTCAGACTTGACGGTGGCGGGCCAATCTAGTCCTGGGGTCGTGGGGACGACCCTACAGTCGTCGGACATTTCGGCGGCTTGCCAACTTTGGCCCGGGGTCGTGGGGACGACCCTATAGTCGTCGGACTTGACGGTGGCGGGCCAATCTAGTCCCGGGGTCTTGGGGACGACCCTACAGTCGTCGGACATTTCGGAGGCTTGCCAACTTTGGCCCGGGGTGGTGGGGACGACCCTATAGACGTCGGACATGTCGGCGGCTGGCCAACCTAGTCCCGAGGTCGTGGGGACGACCCTATAGTCGTCGGACTTGACGGTGGCGGGCCAATCTAGTCCCGGGGTCGTGGGGACGACCCTACAGTCGTCGGACATTTCGGCGGCTTGCCATCTTTGGCCCGGGGTCGTGGGGACGACCCTATAGTCGTCGGACAAGACGGCGGCGGGCCAATCCAGTCCCGGGGTCGTAGGGACGACCCTATAGTCGTCGGACAAGTCGGAGGCGGGCCAAGCTTGTCCCGGGGTCGTGGGGACGACCCTATAATCGTCGGACATGACGGTGGCGGGCCAATCTCGTCTCGGGGTCGTGGGGACGACCCTATAGTCGTCGGACAAGTCGGTGGCGAGCCAACTTTGGCCCGGGGTCGTGGGGACGACCCTATAGTCGTCGGACTTGACGGTGGCGGGCCAATCTAGTCCCGGGGTCTTGGGGACGACCCTACAGTCGTCGGACATTTCGGCGGCTTGCCAACTTTGGCCCGGGGTGGTGGGGACGACCCTATAGTCTTCGGACATGTCGGCGGCTGGCCAACCTAGTCCCGAGGTCGTGGGGGCGACCGTATAGTCGTCGGACATGTCCGCGGCTGGCCAACCTAGTCCCGAGGTCGTCGGACTTGACGGTGGCGGGTCAATCTAGTCCCGGGGTCGTGGGGACGACGTTATAGTCGTCGGACAAGACGGCGGCTGGACATCTTTGGCCCGGGGTCGTGGGGACGACCCTATAGTCGTCGGACATGTCGGCGGCTGGCCAACCTAGTCCCGAGGTCGTCGGACTTGACGGTGGCGGGCCAATCTAGTCCCGGGGTCGTGGAGACGACCCTACAGTCGTCGGACATTTCGGCGGCTTGCCAACTTTGACCCGGGGTCGTGGGGACGACCCTATAGTCGTCGGACATGACGGTGGCGGACCAATCTAGTCCCGGGGTCGCGGGGAAGACCCTATACTCGTCGGACATGTCGGCGGCTGGCCAACTTTGGCCCGTGGTCGTGGGCACGATCCAATAGTCGTCGGACATGTCGGCGGCTGGCCAACTTTGGCCCGTGGTTGTGGGGACGACCCTATAGTCGTCGGACTTGACGGTGGCGGGCCAATCTAGTCCCGGGGTCTTGGGGACGACCCTACAGTCGTCGGACATTTCGGAGGCTTGCCAACTTTGGCCCGGGGTGGTGGGGACGACCCTATAGTCGTCGGACATTTCGGCGGCTTGCCAACTTTGGCCCGGGGTCGTGGGGACGACCCTATAGTCGTCGGACATTTCGGAGGCTTGCCAACTTTGGCCCGGGGTGGTGGGGACGACCCTACAGTCGTCGGACATTTCGGCGGCTTGCCAACTTTGGCCCGGGGTCGTGGGGACGACCTTATAGTCGTCGGACATGACGGTGGCGGACCAATCTAGTCCCGGGGTCGTGGGGAAGACCCTATACTCGTCGGACATGTCGGCGGCTGGCCAGCTTTGGCCCGTGGTCGTGGGCACGATCCAATAGTCGTCGGACATGTCGGCGGCTGGCCAACTTTGGCCCGTGGTTGTGGGGACGACCCTATAGTCGTCGGACATTTCGGAGGCTTGCCAACTTTGGTCCGGGGTGGTGGGGACGACCCTATAGTCGTCGGACATTTCGGCGGCTTGCCAACTTTGGCCCGGGTTCGTGGGGACGACCCTATAGTCGTCGGACTTGACGGTGGCGGGCCAACCTAGTCCCGGGGTCTTGGGGACGACCCTACAGTCGTCGGACATTTCGGCGGCTTGCCAACTTTGGCCCGGGGTCGTGGGGACGACCCTATAGTCGTCGGACTTGACGGTGGCGGGCCAATCTAGTCCCGGGGTCTTGGGGACGACCCTACAGTCGTCGGACATTTCGGCGGCTTGCCAACTTTGGCCCGGGGTCGTGGGGACGACCCTATAGTCGTCGGACTTGACGGTGGCGGGCCAATCTAGTCCCGGGGTCTTGGGGACGACCCTACAGTCGTCGGACATTTCGGAGGCTTGCCAACTTTGGCCCGGGGTGGTGGGGACGACCCTATAGACGTCGGACATGTCGGCGGCTGGCCAACCTAGTCCCGAGGTCGTGGGGACGACCCTATAGTCGTCGGACTTGACGGTGGCGGGCCAATCTAGTCCCGGGGTCGTGGGGACGACCCTACAGTCGTCGGACATTTCGGCGGCTTGCCATCTTTGGCCCGGGGTCGTGGGGACGACCCTATAGTCGTCGGACAAGACGGCGGCGGGCCAATCCAGTCCCGGGGTCGTAGGGACGACCCTATAGTCGTCGGACAAGTCGGAGGCGGGCCAAGCTTGTCCCGGGGTCGTGGGGACGACCCTATAATCGTCGGACATGACGGTGGCGGGCCAATCTCGTCTCGGGGTCGTGGGGACGACCCTATAGTCGTCGGACAAGTCGGTGGCGAGCCAACTTTGGCCCGGGGTCGTGGGGACGACCCTATAGTCGTCGGACTTGACGGTGGCGGGCCAATCTAGTCCCGGGGTCTTGGGGACGACCCTACAGTCGTCGGACATTTCGGCGGCTTGCCAACTTTGGCCCGGGGTGGTGGGGACGACCCTATAGTCTTCGGACATGTCGGCGGCTGGCCAACCTAGTCCCGAGGTCGTGGGGGCGACCGTATAGTCGTCGGACATGTCCGCGGCTGGCCAACCTAGTCCCGAGGTCGTCGGACTTGACGGTGGCGGGTCAATCTAGTCCCGGGGTCGTGGGGACGACGTTATAGTCGTCGGACAAGACGGCGGCTGGACATCTTTGGCCCGGGGTCGTGGGGACGACCCTATAGTCGTCGGACATGTCGGCGGCTGGCCAACCTAGTCCCGAGGTCGTCGGACTTGACGGTGGCGGGCCAATCTAGTCCCGGGGTCGTGGAGACGACCCTACAGTCGTCGGACATTTCGGCGGCTTGCCAACTTTGACCCGGGGTCGTGGGGACGACCCTATAGTCGTCGGACATGACGGTGGCGGACCAATCTAGTCCCGGGGTCGCGGGGAAGACCCTATACTCGTCGGACATGTCGGCGGCTGGCCAACTTTGGCCCGTGGTCGTGGGCACGATCCAATAGTCGTCGGACATGTCGGCGGCTGGCCAACTTTGGCCCGTGGTTGTGGGGACGACCCTATAGTCGTCGGACTTGACGGTGGCGGGCCAATCTAGTCCCGGGGTCTTGGGGACGACCCTACAGTCGTCGGACATTTCGGAGGCTTGCCAACTTTGGCCCGGGGTGGTGGGGACGACCCTATAGTCGTCGGACATTTCGGCGGCTTGCCAACTTTGGCCCGGGGTCGTGGGGACGACCCTATAGTCGTCGGACTTGACGGTGGCGGGCCAATCTAGTCCCGGGGTCTTGGGGACGACCCTACAGTCGTCGGACATTTCGGAGGCTTGCCAACTTTGGCCCGGGGTGGTGGGGACGACCCTATAGTCGTCGGACATTTCGGCGGCTGGCCAACCTAGTCCCGAGGTCGTGGGGGCGACCCTATAGTCGTCGGACATGTCGGCGGCTAGCCAACCTAGTCCCGAGGTCGTCGGACTTGACGGTGGCGGGCGAATCTAGTCCCGGGGTCGTGGGGACCACCCTATAGTCGTCTGACAAGTCGGCGGCGGGCCAAGCTTGTCCCGGGGTCGTGGGGACGACACTATAATCGTCGGACATGACGGTGGCGGGCCAATCTAGTCCCGGGGTCGTGGGGACGACCCTATAGTCGTCGGACAAGACGGCGGCTGGACATCTTTGGCCCGCGCTCGCGGGGACGACCCTATCGTCGTCGGACATTTCGGCGGCTGGCCAACCTAGTCACGAGGTCGTGGGGGCGACCCTATAGTCGTCGGACATGTCGGCGGCTAGCCAACCTAGTCCCGAGGTCGTCGGACTTGACGGTGGCGGGCGAATCTAGTCCCCGGGTCGTGGGGACGACCCTATAGTCGTCGGACAAGACGGCGGCTGGACATCTTTGGCCCGGGGTCGTGGGGACGACCCTATAGTCGTCGGACATGTCGGCGGCTAGCCAACCTAGTCCCGAGGTCGTCGGACTTGACGGTGGCGGGCGAATCTAGTCCCCGGGTCGTGGGGACGACCCTATAGTCGTCGGACAAGACGGCGGCTGGACATCTTTGGCCCGGGGTCGTGGGGACGACCCTATAGTCGTCGGACATGTCGGCGGCTGGCCAACCTAGTCCCGAGGTCGTCGGACTTGACGGTGGCGGGCCAATCTAGTCCCGGGGTCGTGGGGACGACCCTATAGTCGTCCGACAAGACGGCGGCTGGACATCTTTGGCCCGGGGTCGTGGGGACGACCCTATAGTCGTCGGACATGGCGGTGGCGGGCCAATCTAGTCCCGTGGTCGTAGGGACGACCCTATAGTGTTCGGACATGACGGTAGCGGGCCAATCTAGACCCGAGGTCGTGGGGACGACCCTATAGTAGTCGGACATGTCGGCGGCTGTCCAACTTTGGCCCGGTGTCGTGGGGACGACTCTATAGTCGTCGGACATGTCGGCGGCTGGCCAACCTAGACCCGGGGTCGTGGGGACAACCCTATTGTCGTCGGACACGACGGTGGCGGGCCAATCTAGTCCCGGGGTCGTGGGGACCACCCTATAGTCGTCTGACAAGTCGGCGGCGGGCCAAGCTTGTCCCGGGGTCGTGGGGACGACCCTATAATCGTCGGACATGACGGTGGCGGGCCAATCTAGTCCCGGGGTCGTGGGGACGACCCTATAGTCGTCGGACATGTCGGCGGCTGGCCAACTTTGGCCCGGTGTCGTGGGGACGACTCTATAGTCGTCGGAAATATCGGCGGCTGGCCAACCTGGACCCGGGGTCGTGGGGACGACCCTATTGTCGTCGGACATGACGGTGGCGGGCCAATCTAGTCTCGGGGTCGTGGGGACGACCCTATAGTCGTCGGACATGTCGGCGGCTGGCCAACTTTGGCCCGGGGTCGTGGGGACGACCCTATAGTCGTCGGACATGACGGTGGCATGCCAACTTTGGCCCGGGGTCGTGGGACGACCCTATAGTCGTCGGACTTGACGGTAGCGGGCCAATCTAGTCCCGAGGTCGTGGGGACGACCCTATATTCGTCGGACAAGTCGGCGGCGGGCCAAGCTTGTCCCGGGGTCGTGGGGACGACCCTACAGTCTTCGGACATTTCGGCGGCTTGCCAACTTTGGCCCGGGGTCGTGGGGACGACCCTATAATCGTCGGACATTTCGGCGGCATGCCAACTTTGGCCCGTGGTCGTGGGGACGCCCCTATAGTCGTCGGACTTGACGGTGGCGGGCCAATCTAGTCCCGGGGTCGTGGGGACGACCCTATAATCGTTGGACATGACGGTGGCGGGCCAAGCTAGTCCCGGGGTCGTAGGGACGACCCTATAGTCGTCGGACATGTTGGCGATTGGCCAACATTGGCCCGGGGTCGTCGGGACGACCCTATAGTCGTCGGACATGTCGGCGGCTGGCCAACCTAGTCCCGGGGTCGTGGGGACGACCCTATAGTCGTCGGACATTTCGGCGGCTTGCCAACTTTGGCCCGGTGTCGTGGGGACGATTCGATAGTCGTCGGACATGTCGGCGGCTGGCCAACCTAGACCCGGGGTCGTGGGGACGACCCTATTGTCGTCGGACATGACGGTAGCGGGCCAATCTAGTCTCGGGGTCGTGGGGACGACCCTATAGTCGTCGGACATGTCGGCGGCTGGCCAACTTTGGCCCGGGGTCGTGGGGACGATCCAATAATCGTCGGACATGTCGGCGGCTGGCCAACTTTGGCCCGTGGTCGTGGGGAGGACCCTATAATCGTCGGACATTTCGGCGGCATGCCAACTTTGGCCCGTGGTCGTGGGGACGACCCTATAGTCGTTGGACATGACGCTGGCGGGCCAATCTAGTCCCGGGGTCGTAGGGACGACCCTATAGTCGTCGGACATGTCGGCGATTGGCCAACATTGGCCCGGGGTCGTGGGGACGACCCTATAGTCGTCGGACATGTCGGCGGCTGTCCAACTTTGGCCCGGTGTCGTGGGGACGACTCTATAGTCGTCGGAACTGTCGGCCGCTGGCCAACCTGGCCCGGGGTCGTGGGGACGACCCTATTGTCGTCGGACATGACGGTGACGGAGCCAATCTAGTCTCGGGGTCGTGGGGGCGACCCTATAGTCGTCGGACATGTCGGCGGCTGGCCAACTTTGGCCCGGGGTCGTGGGGACGACCCTATAATCGTCGGACATTTCGGCGGCATGCCAACTTTGGCCCGTGGTCGTGGGGACGACCCTATAGTCGTTGGACATGACGCTGGCGGGCCAATCTAGTCCCGGGGTCGTTGGGACGACCCTATAGTCGTCGGACATGTCGGCGATTGGCCAACATTGGCCCGGGGTCGTGGGGACGACCCTATAGTCGTCGGACATGTCGGCGGCTGTCCAACTTTGGCCCGGTGTCGTGGGGACGACTCTATAGTCGTCGGAAATGTCGGCCGCTGGCCAATCTGGCCCGGGGTCGTGGGGACGACTCTATAGTCGTCGGAAATGTCGGCGGCTGGCCAACCTGGACTCGGGGTCGTGGGGACGACCCTATAGTCGTCGGACAAGACGGCGGCTGGACATCTTTGGCCCGAGGTCGTGGGGACGACCCTATAGTCGTCGGACATGTTGGCGGCTTGTCAGCCTAGTCCCAGGGTCGTGGGAACGACCCTATAGTCGTCGGACAAGTCGGCGGCGGGCCAACCTTGTCCCGGGGTCGTGGGGACGACCCTATAGTCGTCGGACAGGACGGCGGCTGGCCAACTTTGGCCCGTGGTTGTGGGGACGACCCTATAGTCGTTGGACATGACGGTGGCGGGCCAATCTAGTCCCGGGGTCGTGGGGACGACCCTATAGTCGTCGGACAAGACGGCGGCTGGACATCTTTGGCCCGGGGTCGTGGGGACGACCCTATAGTCGTCGGACATGTTGGAGGCTTGTCAGCCTAGTCCCAGGGTCGTGGGAACGACCCTATAGTCGTCGGACAAGTCGGCGGCGGGCCAACCTTGTCCCGGGGTCGTGGGGACGACCCTATAGTCGTCGGACAGGACGGCGGCTGGACATCATTGGCCCGGGGTCGTGGGGACGACCCTATAGTCGTCGGACATGTTGGCGGCTTGTCAGCCTAGTCCCGGGGTCGTGGGTACGACCCTATAGTCGTCGGACAAGTCGGCGGCGGGCCAACCTTGTCCCGGGGTCGTGGGGACGACCCTATTGTCGTCGGACATGTCGGCGGCTGGCCAACTTTGGCCCGGTGTCGTGGGGACGACCCAATAGTGGTCGGACATGTCGGCGGCTGGCCAACCTAGTCCCGAGGTCGTGGGGGCGACCCTATAGTCGTCGGACTTGACGGTGGCGGGCCAATCTAGTCCCGGGGTCGTGGAGACGACCCTACAGTCGTCGGACATTTGGGCGGCTTGCCAACTTTGGCCCGGGGTCGTGGGACGACCCTATAGTCGTCGGACATGACGGTGGCGGGCCAATCTAGTCCCGGGGTCGTGGGGACGACCCTATAGTCGTTGGACATGACGGTGGCGGGCCAATCTAGTCCCGGGGTCGTAGGGACGACCCTATAGTCGTCGGACATGTCGGCGATTGGCCAACATTGGCCCGGGGTCGTGGGGACGACCCTATAGTCGTCGGACATGTCGGCGGCTGGCCAACCTAGTCCCGAGGTCGAGGGGACGACCCTATAGTCGTCGGACATGTCGGCGGCTGGCCATCTTTGGCCCGTGGTTGTGGGGACGACCATATAGTCGTTGGACGTGACGGTGGCGGGCCAATCTAGTCCCGGGGTCGTGGGGACGACCCTATAGTCGTCGGACAAGACGGCGGCTGGACATCTTTGGCCCGGGGTCGTGGGGACGACCCTATAGTCGTCGGACATGTTGGCGGCTTGTCAGCCTTGTCCTAGCGTCGTGGGTACGACCCTATAGTCGTCGGACAAGTCGGCGGCGGGCTAACCTTGTCCCGGGGTCGTGGGGACGACCCTATAATCGTCGGACATTTGGGCGGCTTGCCAACTTTGGCCCGGGGTCGTGGGACGACCCTATAGTCGTCGGACTTGACGGTAGCGGGCCAATCTAGTCCCGAGGTCGTGGGGACGACCCTATATTCGTCGGACAAGTCGGCGGCGGGCCAAGCTTGTACCGGGGTCGTGGGGACGACCCTACAGTCTTCGGACATTTCGGCGGCTTGCCAACTTTGGCCCGGGGTCGTGGGGTCGACCCTATAATCGTCGGACATTTCGGCGGCATGCCAACTTTGGCCCGGGGTCGTGGGACGACCCTATAGTCGTCGGACTTGACGGTAGCGGGCCAATCTAGTCCCGAGGTCGTGGGGACGACCCTATAATCGTTGGACATGACGGTGGCGGGCCAAGCTAGTCCCGGGGTCGTAGGGACGACCCTATAGTCGTCGGACATGTTGGCGATTGGCCAACATTGGCCCGGGGTCGTCGGGACGACCCTATAGTCGTCGGATATGTCGGCGGCTGGCCAACCTAGTCCCGGGGTCGTGGGGACGACCCTATAGTCGTCGGACATGTCGGCGGCTGGCCAACTTTGGCCCGTGGTCGTGGGGACGATCCAATAGTCGTCGGACATGTCGGCGGCTGGCCAACTTTGGCCCGGGGTCGTGGGGACGACCCTATAGTCGTCGGACATGACGGTGGCATGCCAACTTTGGCCCGGGGTCGTGGGACGACCCTATAGTCGTCGGACTTGACGGTAGCGGGCCAATCTAGTCCCGAGGTCGTGGGGACGACCCTATATTCGTCGGACAAGTCGGCGGCGGGCCAAGCTTGTCCCGGGGTCGTGGGGACGACCCTACAGTCTTCGGACATTTCGGCGGCTTGCCAACTTTGGCCCGGGGTCGTGGGGACGACCCTATAATCGTCGGACATTTCGGCGGCATGCCAACTTTGGCCCGTGGTCGTGGGGACGCCCCTATAGTCGTCGGACTTGACGGTGGCGGGCCAATCTAGTCCCGGGGTCGTGGGGACGACCCTATAGTCGTCGGACAAGACGGTGGCGGACCAATCTAGTCCCGGGGTCGTGGGGACGACCCTATAGTCGTCGGACAAGACGGTGGCGGACCAATCTAGTCCCGGGGTCGTGGGGACGACCCTATAGTCGTCGGACATGTCGGCGGCTGGCCAACTTTGGCCCGTGGTCGTGGGGAGGACCCTATAATCGTCGGACATTTCGGCGGCATGCCAACTTTGGCCCGTGGTCGTGGGGACGACCCTATAGTCGTTGGACATGACGCTGGCGGGCCAATCTAGTCCCGGGGTCGTAGGGACGACCCTATAGTCGTCGGACATGTCGGCGATTGGCCAACATTGGCCCGGGGTCGTGGGGACGACCCTATAGTCGTCGGACATGTCGGCGGCTGTCCAACTTTGGCCCGGTGTCGTGGGGACGACTCTATAGTCGTCGGAACTGTCGGCCGCTGGCCAACCTGGCCCGGGGTCGTGGGGACGACCCTATTGTCGTCGGACATGACGGTGACGGGCCAATCTAGTCTCGGGGTCGTGGGGGCGACCCTATAGTCGTCGGACATGTCGGCGGCTGGCCAACTTTGGCCCGGGGTCGTGGGGACGACCCTATAGTCGTCGGACATGTTGGCGGCTTGTCAGCCTAGTCCCAGGGTCGTGGGGACGACCCTATAGTCGTTGGACATGACGCTGGCGGGCCAATCTAGTCCCGGGGTCGTTGGGACGACCCTATAGTCGTCGGACATGTCGGCGATTGGCCAACATTGGCCCGGGGTCGTGGGGACGAACCTATAGTCGTCGGACATGTCGGCGGCTGTCCAACTTTGGCCCGGTGTCGTGGGGACGACTCTATAGTCGTCGGAAATGTCGGCCGCTGGCCAATCTGGCCCGGGGTCGTGGGGACGACTCTATAGTCGTCGGAAATGTCGGCGGCTGGCCAACCTGGACTCGGGGTCGTGGGGACGACCCTATAGTCGTCGGACAAGACGGCGGCTGGACATCTTTGGCCCGGGGTCGTGGGGACGACCCTACAGTCGTCGGACATGTTGGCGGCTTGTCAGCCTAGTCCCAGGGTCGTGGGAACGACCCTATAGTCGTCGGACAAGTCGGCGGCGGGCCAACCTTGTCCCGGGGTCGTGGGGACGACCCTATAGTCGTCGGACAGGACGGCGGCTGGCCAACTTTGGCCCGTGGTTGTGGGGACGACCCTATAGTCGTTGGACATGACGGTGGCGGGCCAATCTAGTCCCGGGGTCGTGGGGACGACCCTATAGTCGTCGGACAAGACGGCGGCTGGACATCTTTGGCCCGGGGTCGTGGGGACGACCCTATAGTCGTCGGACATGTTGGAGGCTTGTCAGCCTAGTCCCAGGGTCGTGGGAACGACCCTATAGTCGTCGGACAAGTCGGCGGCGGGCCAACCTTGTCCCGGGGTCGTGGGGACGACCCTATAGTCGTCGGACAGGACGGCGGCTGGACATCATTGGCCCGGGGTCGTGGGGACGACCCTATAGTCGTCGGACATGTTGGCGGCTTGTCAGCCTAGTCCCGGGGTCGTGGGTACGACCCTATAGTCGTCGGACAAGTCGGCGGCGGGCCAATCTAGTCCCGGGGTCGTAGGGACGACCCTATAGTCGTCGGACATGTCGGCGATTGGCCAACATTGGCCCGGGGTCGTGGGGACGACCCTATAGTCGTCGGACATGTCGGCGGCTGGCCAACCTAGTCCCGAGGTCGAGGGGACGACCCTATAGTCGTCGGACATGTCGGCGGCTGGCCATCTTTGGCCCGTGGTTGTGGGGACGACCATATAGTCGTTGGACGTGACGGTGGCGGGCCAATCTAGTCCCGGGGTCGTGGGGACGACCCTATAGTCGTCGGACAAGACGGCGGCTGGACATCTTTGGCCCGGGGTCGTGGGGACGACCCTATAGTCGTCGGACATGTTGGCGGCTTGTCAGCCTAGTCCTAGCGTCGTGGGTACGACCCTATAGTCGTCGGACAAGTCGGCGACGGGCTAACCTTGTCCCGGGGTCGTGGGGACGACCCTATAATCGTCGGACATTTGGGCGGCTTGCCAACTTTGGCCCGGGGTCGTGGGACGACCCTATAGTCGTCGGACTTGACGGTAGCGGGCCAATCTAGTCCCGAGGTCGTGGGGACGACCCTATATTCGTCGGACAAGTCGGCGGCGGGCCAAGCTTGTACCGGGGTCGTGGGGACGACCCTACAGTCTTCGGACATTTCGGCGGCTTGCCAACTTTGGCCCGGGGTCGTGGGGACGACCCTATAATCGTCGGACATTTCGGCGGCATGCCAACTTTGGCCCGGGGTCGTGGGACGACCCTATAGTCGTCGGACTTGACGGTAGCGGGCCAATCTAGTCCCGAGGTCGTGGGGACGACCCTATAATCGTTGGACATGACGGTGGCGGGCCAAGCTAGTCCCGGGGTCGTAGGGACGACCCTATAGTCGTCGGACATGTTGGCGATTGGCCAACATTGGCCCGGGGTCGTCGGGACGACCCTATAGTCGTCGGACATGTCGGCGGCTGGCCAACCTAGTCCCGGGGTCGTGGGGACGACCCTATAGTCGTCGGACATGTCGGCGGCTGGCCAACTTTGGCCCGTGGTCGTGGGGACGATCCAATAGTCGTCGGACATGTCGGCGGTTGGCCAACTTTGGCCCGGGGTCGTGGGGACGACCCTATAGTCGTCGGACATGTCGGCGGCTGGCCAACTTTGGCCCGGTGTCGTGGGGACGACTCTATAGTCGTCGGAAATGTCGGCGGCTGGCCAACCTGGACCCGGGGTCGTGGGGACGACCCTATTGTCGTCGGACATGACGGTGGCGGACCAATCTAGTCTCGGGGTCGTGGGGACGACCCTATAGTCGTCGGACATGTCGGCGGCTGGCCAACTTTGGCCCGGGGTCGTGGGGACGACCCTATAGTCGTCGGACATGACGGTGGCATGCCAACTTTGGCCCGGGGTCGTGGGACGACCCTATAGTCGTCGGACTTGACGGTAGCGGGCCAATCTAGTCCCGAGGTCGTGGGGACGACCCTATATTCGTCGGACAAGTCGGCGGCGGGCCAAGCTTGTCCCGGGGTCGTGGGGACGACCCTACAGTCTTCGGACATTTCGGCGGCTTGCCAACTATGGCCCGGGGTCGTGGGGACGACCCTATAATCGTCGGACATTTCGGCGGCATGCCAACTTTGGCCCGTGGTCGTGGGGACGCCCCTATAGTCGTCGGACTTGACGGTGGCGGGCCAATCTAGACCCGGGGTCGTGGGGACGACCCTATAATCGTTGGACATGACGGTGGCGGGCCAAGCTAGTCCCGGGGTCGTAGGGACGACCCTATAGTCGTCGGACATGTTGGCGATTGGCCAACATTGGCCCGGGGTCGTCGGGACGACCCTATAGTCGTCGGACATGTCGGCGGCTGGCCAACCTAGTCCCGGGGTCGTGGGGACGACCCTATAGTCGTCGGACATTTCGGCGGCTTGCCAACTTTGGCCCGGGGTCGTGGGGACGACCCTATAGTCGTCGGACATGTCGGCGGCTGGCCAACTTTGGCCCGTGGTCGTGGGGACGATCCAATAGTCGTCGGACATGTCGGCGGTTGGCCAGCTTTGGCCCGTGGTTGTGGGAACGACCCTATAGTCGTTGGACATGACGGTGGCGGGCCAATCTAGTCCCGGGGTCGTGGGGACGACCCTACAGTCTTCGGACATTTCGGCGGCTTGCCAACTTTGGCCCGGGGTCGTGGGGACGACCCTATAATCGTCGGACATTTCGGCGGCATGCCAACTTTGGCCCGTGATCGTGGGGACGACCCTATAGTCGTTGGACAATACGGTGGCCGGCCAACCTAGTCCCGAGGTCCTGGGGACGACCGTATAGTCGTCGGACAAGTCGGCGGCTGGCCAACCTAGACCCGGGGTCGTGGGGACGACCGTATTGTCGTCGGACATGACGGTGGCGGGCCAATCTAGTCCCGGGGTCGTGGGGACGACCCTATAGTCGTTGGACATGACGGTGGCGGGCCAATCTAGTCCCGGGGTCGTAGGGACGACCCTATAGTCGTCGGACATGTCGGCGATTGGCCAACATTGGCCCGGGGTCGTGGGGACGACCCTATAGTCGTCGGACATGTCGGCGGCTGGCCAACCTAGTCCCGAGGTCGAGGGGACGACCCTATAGTCGTCGGACATGTCGGCGGGTGGCCATCTTTGGCCCGTGGTTGTGGGGACGACCATATAGTCGTTGGACGTGACGGTGGCGGGCCAATCTAGTCCCGGGGTCGTGGGGACGACCCTATAGTCGTCGGACAAGACGGCGGCTGGACATCTTTGGCCCGGGGTCGTGGGGACGACCCTATAGTCGTCGGACATGTTGGCGGCTTGTCAGCCTAGTCCTAGCGTCGTGGGTACGACCCTATATTCGTCGGACAAGTCGGCGGCGGGCTAACCTTGTCCCGGGGTCGTGGGGACGACCCTATAGTCGTCGGACATGTCGGCGGCTGGCCAACTTTGGCCCGGTGTCGTGGGGACGACTCTATAGTCGTCGGAAATGTCGGCGGCTGGCCAACCTGGACCCGGGGTCGTGGGGACGACCCTATTGTCGGCGGACATGACGGTGGCGGGCCAATCTAGTCTCGCGGTCGTGGGGACGACCCTATAATCGTCGGACATGACGGTGGCGGGCCAATCTAGTCCCGGGGTCGTGGGGACGACCCTATAGTCGTCGGACATGTCGGCGGCTGGCCAACTTTGGCCCGGTGTCGTGGGGACGACTCTATAGTCGTCGGAAATGTCGGCGGCTGGCCAACCTGGACCCGGGGTCGTGGGGACGACCCTATTGTCGTCGGACATGACGGTGGCGGGCCAATCTAGTCTCGGGGTCGTGGGGACGACCCTATAGTCGTCGGACATGTCGGCGGCTGGCCAACTTTGGCCCGGGGTCGTGGGGACGACCCTATAGTCGTCGGACATGACGGTGGCGGACCAATCTAGTCCCGGGGTCGTGGGGACGACCCTATAGTCGTCGGACATGTCGGCGGCTGGCCAACTTTGGCCCGGGGTCGTGGGGACGACTCTATAGTCGTCGGAATGTCGGCGGCTGGCCAACCTGGACTCGGGGTCGTGGGGACGACCCTATAGTCGTCGGACAAGACGGCGGCTGGACATCTTTGGCCCGGTGTCGTGGGGACGACCCTGTAGTCGTCGGACATGTTGGCGGCTTGTCAGCCTAGTCCCGGGGTCGTGGGTACGACCCTATAGTCGTCGGACAAGTCGGCGGCTGGCCAACCTAGACCCGGGGTCGTGGGGACGACCCTATTGTCGTCGGACATGACGGTGGCGGGCCAATCTAGTCCCGGGGTCGTGGGGACGATCCAATAGTCGTCGGACATGTCGGCGGCTGTCCAACTTTGGCCCGGTGTCGTGGGGACGATTCGATAGTCGTCGGACATGTCGGCGGCTGGCCAACCTAGACCCGGGGTCGTGGGGACGACCCTATTGTCGTCGGACATGACGGTAGCGGGCCAATCTAGTCTCGGGGTCGTGGGGACGACCCTATAGTCGTCGGACATGTCGGCGGCTGGCCAACTTTGGCCCGGGGTCGTGGGGACGATCCAATAATCGTCGGACATGTCGGCGGCTGGCCAACTTTGGCCCGTGGTGGTGGGGACGACCCTATTGTCGTCGGACATGACGGTGGCGGGCCAATCTAGTCCCGGGGTCGTGGGGACGACCCTATAGTCGTCGGACTTGACGGTGGCGGGCCAATCTAGTCCCGGGATCGTGGGGACGACCCTACAGTCGTCGGAAATGTCGGCGGCTGGCCAACCTGGACCCGGGGTCGTGGGTACGACTCTATAGTCGTCGGAATGTCGGCGGCTGGCCAACCTGGACTCGGGGTCGTGGGGACGACCCTATAGTCGTCGGACAAGACGGCGGCTGGACATCTTTGGCCCGGGGTCGTGGGGACGACCCTATAGCCGTCGGACATGTTGGCGGCTTGTCAGCATAGTCCCGGGGTCGTGGGTACGACCCTATAGTCGTCGGACAAGTCGGCGGCTGGCCAACCTAGACCCGGGGTCGTGGGGACGACCCTATTGTCGTCGGACATGACGGTGGCGGGCCAATCTAGTCCCGGGGTCGTGGGGACGATCCTATAGTCGTCGGACATGTCGGCGGCTGTCCAACTTTGGCCCGGTGTCGTGGGGACGATTCTATAGTCGTCGGATATGTCGGCGGCTGGCCAACCTAGACCCGGGGTCGTGGGGACGACCCTATTGTCGTCGGACATGACGGTGGCGGGCCAATCTAGTCCCGGGGTCGTGGGGACGACCCTATAGTCGTCGGACAAGTCGGCGGCGGGCCAAGCTTGTCCCGGGGTCGTGGGGACGACCCTATAATCGTCGGACATGACGGTGGCGGGCCAATCTAGTCTCGCGGTCGTGGGGACGACCCTATAATCGTCGGACATGACGGTGGCGGGCCAATCTAGTCCCGGGGTCGTGGGGACGACCCTCATGTCGTCGGACATGTCGGCGGCTGGCCAACTTTGGCCCGGTGTCGTGGGGACGACTCTATAGTCGTCGGAAATATCGGCGGATGGCCAACCTGGACCCGGGGTCGTGGGGACGACCCTATTGTCGTCGGACATGACGGTGGCGGGCCAATCTAGTCTCAGGATCGTGGGGACGACCCTATAGTCGTCGGACATGTCGGCGGCTGGCCAACTTTGGCCCGGGGTCGTGGGGACGACCCTATAGTCGTCGGACATGACGGTGGCGGACCAATCTAGTCCCGGGGTCGTGGGGACGACCCTATAGTCGTCGGACATGTCGGCGGCTGGCCAACATTGGCCCGTGGTGGTGGGGACGATCCAATAGTCGTCGGACATGTCGGCGGCTGGCCAACTTTGGCCCGTGGTTGTGGGGACGACCCTATAGTCGTCGGACATGTCGGCGATTGGCCAACATTGGCCCGGGGTCGTGGGGACGACCCTATAGTCGTCGGACATGTCGGCGGCTGGCCAACTTTGGCCCGGTGTCGTGGGGACGACCCTATAGTCGTCGGACATTTCGGCGGCTGGCCAACCTAGTCCCGAGGTCGTGGGGACGACCCTATAGTCGTCGGACATGTCGGCGGCTGGCCAACTTTGGCCCGTGGTTGTGGGGACGACCATATAGTCGTTGGACGTGACGGTGGCGGGCCAATCTAGTCCCGGGGTCGTGGGGACGACCCTATAGTCGTCGGACAAGACGGCGGCTGGCCAACCTGGACCCGGGGTCGTGGGGACGACCCTATTGTCGTCGGACATGACGGTGGCGGGCCAATCTAGTCTCGCGGTCGTGGGGACGACCATATAATCGTCGGACATGACGGTGGCGGGCCAATCTAGTCCCGGGGTCGTGGGGACGACCCTCATGTCGTCGGACATGTCGGCGGCTGGCCAACTTTGCCCCGGTGTCGTGGGGACGACTCCATAGTCGTCGGAAATGTCGGCGGCTGGCCAACCTGGACCCGGGGTCGTGGGGACGACCCTATTGTCGTCGGACATGACGGTGGCGGGCCAATCTAGTCTCGGGATCGTGGGGACGACCCTATAGTCGTCGGACATGTCGGCGGCTGGCCAACTTTGGCCCGGGGTCGTGGAGACGACCCCATAGTCGTCGGACATGACGGTGGCGGACCAATCTAGTCCCGGGGTCTTGGGGACCCTATAGTCGTCGGACAAGACGGCGGCTGGACATCTTTGGCCCGGGGTCGTGGGGACGACCCTATAGTCGTCGGACATGTCGGCGATTGGCCAACATTGGCCCGGGGTCGTGGGGACGACCCTATAGTCGTCGGACATGTCGGCGGCTGGCCAACTTTGGCACGGTGTCGTGGGGACGACCCTATAGTCGTCGGACATTTCGGCGGCATGCCAACTTTGGCCCGTGGTCGTGGGGACGACCCTATAGTTGTTGGACATGACGGTGGCGGGCTAATCTAGTCCCGGGGTCGTAGGGACGACCCTATAGTCGTTGGACATGTCGGCGATTGGCCAACATTGGCCCGGGGTCGTGGGGACGACCCTATTGTCGTCGGACCTGTCGGCGGCTGGCCAACCTAGTCCCGAGGTCGTGGGGACGACCCTATAGTCGTCGGACATGTCGGCGGCTGGCCAACTTTGGCCCGTGGTTGTGGGGACGACCATATAGTCGTTGGACGTGACGGTGGCGGGCCAATCTAGTCCCGGGGTCGTGGGGACGACCCTATAGTCGTCGGACAAGACGGCGGCTGGCCAACCTGGACCCGGGGTCGTGGGGACGACCCTATTGTCGTCGGACATGTCGGCGGCTGGCCAACTTTGGCCCGGTGTCGTGGGGACGACTCTATAGTCGTCGGAAATGTCGGCGGCTGGCCAACCTGGACCCGGGGTCGTGGGGACGACCCTATTGTCGTCGGACATGACGGTGGCGGGCCAATCTAGTCTCGGGATCGTGGGGACGACCCTATAGTCGTCGGACACGTCGGCGGCTGGCCAACTTTGGCCCGGGGTCGTGGGGACGACCCTATAGTCGTCGGACATGACGGTGGCGGACCAATCTAGTCCCGGGGTCGTGGGGACGACCCTATAGTCGTTGGACATGTCGGGGATTGGCCAACATTGGCCCGGGGTCGTGGGGACGACCCTATTGTCGTCGGACCTGTCGGCGGCTGGCCAACCTAGTCCCGAGGTCGTGGGGACGACCCTATAGTCGTCGGACATGTCGGCGGCTGGCCAACTTTGGCCCGTGGTTGTGGGGACGACCATATAGTCGTTGGACGTGACGGTGGCGGGCCAATCTAGTCCCGGGGTCGTGGGGACGACCCTATAGTCGTCGGACAAGACGGCGGCTGGCCAACCTGGACCCGGGGTCGTGGGGACGACCCTATTGTCGTCGGACATGACGGTGGCGGGCCAATCTAGTCTCGCGGTCGTGGGGACGACCCTATAATCGTCGGACATGACGGTGGCGGGCCAATCTAGTCCCGGGGTCGTGGGGACGACCCTCATGTCGTCGGACATGTCGGCGGCTGGCCAACTTTGGCCCGGTGTCGTGGGGACGACTCTATAGTCGTCGGACATTTCGGCGGCATGCCAACTTTGGCCCGTGGTCGTGGGGACGACCCTATAGTTGTTGGACATGACGGTGGCGGGCTAATCTAGTCCCGGGGTCGTATGGACGACCCTATAGTCGTTGGACATGTCGGCGATTGGCCAACATTGGCCCGGGGTCGTGGGGACGACCCTATAGTCGTCGAACAATTCGGCGGCGGGTCAAGCTTGTCCCGGGGTCGTGGGGACGACCCTATAATCGTCGGACATGACGGTGGCGGGCCAATCTAGTCCCGGGGTCGTGGGGACGACCCTATAGTCGTCGGACATGTCGGCGGCATGCCAACTTTGGCCCGTGGTCGTGGGGACGACCCTATAGTCGTTGTACATGACGGTGGCGGGCCAATCTAGTCCCGGGGTCGTAGGGACGACCCTATAGTCGTCGGACATGTCGGCGATTGGCCAACATTGGCCCGGGGTCGTGGGGACGACCCTATAGTCGTCGGACACGTCGGCGGCTGGCCAACCTAGTCCCGAGGTCGTGGGGACGACCCTATAGTCGTCGGACATGTCGCGGGCTGGCCAACTTTGGCCCGTGGTTGTGGGGACGACCATATAGTCGTTGGACGTGACGGTGGCGGGCCAATCTAGTCCCGGGGTCGTGGGGACGACCCTATAGTCGTCGGACAAGACGGCGGCTGGCCAACCTGGACCCGGGGTCGTGGGGACGACCCTATTGTCGTCGGACATGACGGTGGCGGGCCAATCTAGTCTCGCGGTCGTGGGGACGACCCTATAATCGTCGGACATGACGGTGGCGGGCCAATCTAGTCCCGGGGTCGTGGGGACGACCCTCATGTCGTCGGACATGTCGGCGGCTGGCCAACTTTGGCCCGGTGTCGTGGGGACGACCCTATAATCGTCGGACATGACGGCGGCTGGCCAACCTGGACCCGGGGTCGTGGGGACGACCCTATTGTCGTCGGACATGACGGTGGCGGGCCAATCTAGTCTCGCGGTCGTGGGGACGACCCTATAATCGTCGGACATGACGGTGGCGGGCCAATCTAGTCCCGGGGTCGTGGGGACGACCCTCATGTCGTCGGACATGTCGGCGGCTGGCCAACTTTGCCCCGGTGTCGTGGGGACGACTCTATAGTCGTCGGAAATGTCGGCGGCTGGCCAACCTGGACCCGGGGTCGTGGGGACGACCCTATTGTCGTCGGACATGACGGTGGCGGGCCAATCTAGTCTCGGGATCGTGGGGACGACCCTATAGTCGTCGGACATGTCGGCGGCTGGCCAACTTTGGCCCGGGGTCGTGGAGACGACCCCATAGTCGTCGGACATGACGGTGGCGGACCAATCTAGTCCCGGGGTCTTGGGGACGACCCTATAGTCGTCGGACATGTCGGCGGCTGGCCAACATTGGCCCGTGGTCGTGGGGACGATCCAATAGTCGTCGGACATGTCGGCGGCTGGCCAACTTTGGCCCGTGGTTGTGGGGACGACCCTATAGTCGTTGGACATGACGGTGGCGGGCCAATCTAGTCCCGGGGTCGTGGGGACGACCCTATAGTCGTCGGACAAGACGGCGGCTGGACATCTTTGGCCCGGGGTCGTGGGGACGACCCTATAGTCGTCGGACATGTCGGCGATTGGCCAACATTGGCCCGGGGTCGTGGGGACGACCCTATAGTCGTCGGACATGTCGGCGGCAGGCCAACTTTGGCCCGGTGTCGTGGGGACGACCCTATAGTCGTCGGACATTTCGGCGGCATGCCAACTTTGGCCCGTGGTCGTGGGGACGACCCTATAGTTGTTGGACATGACGGTGGCGGGCTAATCTAGTCCCGGGGTCGTAGGGACGACCCTATAGTCGTTGGACATGTCGGCGATTGGCCAACATTGGCCCGGGGTCGTGGGGACGACCCTATTGTCGTCGGACCTGTCGGCGGCTGGCCAACCTAGTCCCGAGGTCGTGGGGACGACCCTATAGTCGTCAGACATGTCGGCGGCTGGCCAACTTTGGCCCGTGGTTGTGGGGACGACCATATAGTCGTTGGACGTGACGGTGGCGGGCCAATCTAGTCCCGGGGTCGTGGGGACGACCCTATAGTCGTCGGACAAGACGGCGGCTGGCCAACCTGGACCCGGGGTCGTGGGGACGACCCTATTGTCGTCGGACATGACGGTGGCGGGCCAATCTAGTCTCGCGGTCGTGGGGACGACCCTATAATCGTCGGACATGACGGTGGCGGGCCAATCTAGTCCCGGGGTCGTGGGGACGACCCTCATGTCGTCGGACATGTCGGCGGCTGGCCAACTTTGGCCCGGTGTCGTGGGGACGACTCTATAGTCGTCGGACATTTCGGCGGCATGCCAACTTTGGCCCGTGGTCGTGGGGACGACCCTATAGTTGTTGGACATGACGGTGGCGGGCTAATCTAGTCCCGGGGTCGTAGGGACGACCCTATAGTCGTTGGACATGTCGGCGATTGGCCAACATTGGCCCGGGGTCGTGGGGACGACCATATAGTCGTCGAACAATTCGGCGGCGGGTCAAGCTTGTCCCGGGGTCGTGGGGACGACCCTATAATCGTCGGACATGACGGTGGCGGGCCAATCTAGTCCCGGGGTCGTGGGGACGACCCTATAGTCGTCGGACATGTCGGCGGCATGCCAACTTTGGCCCGTGGTCGTGGGGACGACCCTATAGTCGTTGGACATGACGGTGGCGGGCCAATCTAGTCCCGGGGTCGTAGGGACGACCCTATAGTCGTCGGACATGTCGGCGATTGGCCAACATTGGCCCGGGGTCGTGGGGACGACCCTATAGTCGTCGGACATGTCGGCGGCTGGCCAACCTAGTCCCGAGGTCGTGGGGACGACCCTATAGTCGTCGGACATGTCGGCGGCTGGCCAACTTTGGCCCGTGGTTGTGGGGACGACCATATAGTCGTTGGACGTGACGGTGGCGGGCCAATCTAGTCCCGGGGTCGTGGGGACGACCCTATTGTCGTCGGACAAGACGGCGGCTGGCCAACCTGGACCCGGGGTCGTGGGGACGACCCTACTGTCGTCGGACATGACGGTGGCGGGCCAATCTAGTCTCGCGGTCGTGGGGACGACCCTATAATCGTCGGACATGACGGTGGCGGGCCAATCTAGTCCCGGGGTCGTGGGGACGACCCTCATGTCGTCGGACATGTCGGCGGCTGGCCAACTTTGGCCCGGTGTCGTGGGGACGACTCTATAGTCGTCGGAAATGTCGGCGGCTGGCCAACCTGGACCCGGGGTCGTGGGGACGACCCTATTGTCGTCGGACATGACGGTGGCGGGCCAATCTAGTCTCGGGATCGTGGGGACGACCCTATAGTCGTCGGACACGTCGGCGGCTGGCCAACTTTGGCCCGGGGTCGTGGGGACGACCCTATAGTCGTCGGACATGACGGTGGCGGACCAATCTAGTCCCGGGGTCGTGGGGACGACCCTATAGTCGTTGGACATGTCGGCGATTGGCCAACATTGGCCCGGGGTCGTGGGGACGACCCTATTGTCGTCGGACCTGTCGGCGGCTGGCCAACCTAGTCCCGAGGTCGTGGGGACGACCCTATAGTCGTCGGACATGTCGGCGGCTGGCCAACTTTGGCCCGTGGTTGTGGGGACGACCATATAGTCGTTGGACGTGACGGTGGCGGGCCAATCTAGTCCCGGGGTCGTGGGGACGACCCTATAGTCGTCGGACAAGACGGCGGCTGGCCAACCTGGACCCGGGGTCGTGGGGACGACCCTATTGTCGTCGGACATGACGGTGGCGGGCCAATCTAGTCTCGCGGTCGTGGGGACGACCCTATAATCGTCGGACATGACGGTGGCGGGCCAATCTAGTCCCGGGGTCGTGGGGACGACCCTCATGTCGTCGGACATGTCGGCGGCTGGCCAACTTTGGCCCGGTGTCGTGGGGACGACTCTATAGTCGTCGGACATTTCGGCGGCATGCCAACTTTGGCCCGTGGTCGTGGGGACGACCCTATAGTTGTTGGACATGACGGTGGCGGGCTAATCTAGTCCCGGGGTCGTATGGACGACCCTATAGTCGTTGGACATGTCGGCGATTGGCCAACATTGGCCCGGGGTCGTGGGGACGACCCTATAGTCGTCGAACAATTCGGCGGCGGGTCAAGCTTGTCCCGGGGTCGTGGGGACGACCCTATAATCGTCGGACATGACGGTGGCGGGCCAATCTAGTCCCGGGGTCGTGGGGACGACCCTATAGTCGTCGGACATGTCGGCGGCATGCCAACTTTGGCCCGTGGTCGTGGGGACGACCCTATAGTCGTTGTACATGACGGTGGCGGGCCAATCTAGTCCCGGGGTCGTAGGGACGACCCTATAGTCGTCGGACATGTCGGCGATTGGCCAACATTGGCCCGGGGTCGTGGGGACGACCCTACAGTCGTCGGACACGTCGGCGGCTGGCCAACCTAGTCCCGAGGTCGTGGGGACGACCCTATAGTCGTCGGACATGTCGGCGGCTGGCCAACTTTGGCCCGTGGTTGTGGGGACGACCATATAGTCGTTGGACGTGACGGTGGCGGGCCAATCTAGTCCCGGGGTCGTGGGGACGACCCTATAGTCGTCGGACATGACGGTGGCGGACCAATCTAGTCCCGGGGTCGTGGGGACGACCCTATAGTCGTCGGACATGTCAGCGGCTGGCCAACTTTGGCCCGGGGTCGTGGGAACGACTCTATAGTCGTCGGAATGTCGGCGGCTGGCCAACCTGGACTCGGGGTCGTGGGGACGACCCTATAGTCGTCGGACAAGACGGAGGCTGGACATCTTTGGCCCGGTGTCGTGGGGACGACCCTATAGTCGTCGGACAGGTTGGCGGCTTGTCAGCCTAGTCCCGGGGTCGCGGGTACGACCCTATAGTTGTCGGACAAGTCGGCGGCTGGCCAACCTAGACCCGGGGTCGTGGGGATGACCCTATTGTCGTCGGACATGTCGGCGGCATGCCAACTTTGGCCCGTGGTCGTGGGGACGACCCTATAGTCGTTGGACATGACGGTGGCGGGCCAATCTAGTCCCGGGGTCGTAGGGACGACCCTATAGTCGTCGGACATGTCGGCGATTGGCCAACATTGGCCCGGGGTCGTGGGGACGACCCTATAGTCGTCGGACATGTCGGCGGCTGGCCAACCTAGTCCCGAGGTCGTGGGGACGACCCTATAGTCGTCGGACATGTCGGCGGCTGGCCAACTTTGGCCCGTGGTTGTGGGGACGACCATATAGTCGTTGGACGTGACGGTGGCGGGCCAATCTAGTCCCGGGGTCGTGGGGACGACCCTATAGTCGTCGGACAAGACGGCGGCTGGCCAACCTGGACCCGGGGTCGTGGGGACGACCCTACTGTCGTCGGACATGACGGTGGCGGGCCAATCTAGTCTCGCGGTCGTGGGGACGACCCTATAATCGTCGGACATGACGGTGGCGGGCCAATCTAGTCCCGGGGTCGTGGGGACGACCCTCATGTCGTCGGACATGTCGGCGGCTGGCCAACTTTGGCCCGGTGTCGTGGGGACGACTCTATAGTCGTCGGAAATGTCGGCGGCTGGCCAACCTGGACCCGGGGTCGTGGGGACGACCCTATTGTCGTCGGACATGACGGTGGCGGGCCAATCTAGTCTCGGGATCGTGGGGACGACCCTATAGTCGTCGGACACGTCGGCGGCTGGCCAACTTTGGCCCGGGGTCGTGGGGACGACCCTATAGTCGTCGGACATGACGGTGGCGGACCAATCTAGTCCCGGGGTCGTGGGGACGACCCTATAGTCGTTGGACATGTCGGCGATTGGCCAACATTGGCCCGGGGTCGTGGGGACGACCCTATTGTCGTCGGACCTGTCGGCGGCTGGCCAACCTAGTCCCGAGGTCGTGGGGACGACCCTATAGTCGTCGGACATGTCGGCGGCTGGCCAACTTTGGCCCGTGGTTGTGGGGACGACCATATAGTCGTTGGACGTGACGGTGGCGGGCCAATCTAGTCCCGGGGTCGTGGGGACGACCCTATAGTCGTCGGACAAGACGGCGGCTGGCCAACCTGGACCCGGGGTCGTGGGGACGACCCTATTGTCGTCGGACATGACGGTGGCGGGCCAATCTAGTCTCGCGGTCGTGGGGACGACCCTATAATCGTCGGACATGACGGTGGCGGGCCAATCTAGTCCCGGGGTGGTGGGGACGACCCTCATGTCGTCGGACATGTCGGCGGCTGGCCAACTTTGGCCCGGTGTCGTGGGGACGACTCTATAGTCGTCGGACATTTCGGCGGCATGCCAACTTTGGCCCGTGGTCGTGGGGACGACCCTATAGTCGTTGTACATGACGGTGGCGGGCCAATCTAGTCCCGGGGTCGTAGGGACGACCCTATAGTCGTCGGACATGTCGGCGGCTGGCCAACTTTGGCCCGTGGTTGTGGGGACGACCATATAGTCGTTGGACGTGACGGTGGCGGGCCAATCTAGTCCCGGGGTCGTGGGGACGACCCTATAGTCGTCGGACAAGACGGCGGCTGGCCAACCTGGACCCGGGGTCGTGGGGACGACCCTATTGTCGTCGGACATGACGGTGGCGGGCCAATCTAGTCTCGCGGTCGTGGGGACGACCCTATAATCGTCGGACATGACGGTGGCGGGCCAATCTAGTCCCGGGGTCGTGGGGACGACCCTCATGTCGTCGGACATGTCGGCGGCTGGCCAACTTTGGCCCGGTGTCGTGGGGACGACCCTATAATCGTCGGACATGACGGCGGCTGGCCAACCTGGACCCGGGGTCGTGGGGACGACCCTATTGTCGTCGGACATGACGGTGGCGGGCCAATCTAGTCTCGCGGTCGTGGGGACAACCCTATAATCGTCGGACATGACGGTGGCGGGCCAATCTAGTCCCGGGGTCGTGGGGACGACCCTCATGTCGTCGGACATGTCGGCGGCTGGCCAACTTTGCCCCGGTGTCGTGGGGACGACTCTATAGTCGTCGGAAATGTCGGCGGCTGGCCAACCTGGACCCGGGGTCGTGGGGACGACCCTATTGTCGTCGGACATGACGGTGGCGGGCCAATCTAGTCTCGGGATCGTGGGGACGACCCTATAGTCGTCGGACATGTCGGCGGCTGGCCAACTTTGGCCCGGGGTCGTGGAGACGACCCTATTGTCGTCGGACCCGTCGGCGGCTGGCCAACCTAGTCCCGAGGTCGTGGGGACGACCCTATAGTCGTCGGACATGTCGGCGGCTGGCCAACCTGGACCCGGGGTCGTGGGGACGACCCTATAGTCGTTGGACATGACGGTGGCGGGCCAATCTAGTCCCGGGGTCGTAGGGACGACCCTATAGTCGTTGGACATGCCGGCGATTGGCCAACCTAGACCCGGGGTCGTGGGGACGACCCTATTGTCGTCGGACATGACGGTGGCGGGCCAATCTAGTCCCGGTGTCGTGGGGACGACCCTATAGTCGTCGGACATGTCGGCGGCTGGCCAACTTTGGCCCGGGGTCGTGGGGACGACCCTATAGTCGTCGGACATGACGGTGGCGGACCAATCTAGTCCCGGGGTCGTGGGGACGACCCTATAGTCGTCGGACATGTCGGCGGCTGGCCAACTTTGGCCCGGGGTCGTGGGAACGACTCTATAGTCGTCGGAATGTCGGCGGCTGGCCAACCTGGACTCGGGGTCGTGGGGACGACCCTATAGTCGTCGGACAAGACGGAGGCTGGACATCTTTGGCCCGGTGTCGTGGGGACGACCCTATAGTCGTCGGACATGTTGGCGGCTTGTCAGCCTAGTCCCGGGGTCGTGGGTACGACCCTATAGTCGTCGGACAAGTCGGCGGCTGGCCAACCTAGACCCGGGGTCGTGGGGACGACCCTATTGTCGTCGGACATGACGGTGGCGGGCCAATCTAGTCCCGGGGTCGTAGGGACGACCCTATAGTCGTCGGACATGTTGGCGGCTTGTCAGCCTAGTCCCAGGGTCGTGGGTACGACCCTATAGTCGTCGGACAAGTCGGCGGCGGGCCAACCTTGTCCCGGGGTCGTGGGGACGACCCTATAGTCGTCGGACATGTCGGCGGCTGGCCAACTTTGGCCCGGTGTCGTGGGGACGACTATATAGTCGTCGGAAATGTCGGCGGCTGGCCAACCTGGTCCCGGGGTCGTGGGGACGACCCTATTGTCGTCGGACATGACGGTGGCGGGCCAATCTAGTCTCGCGGTCGTGGGGACGACCCTATAATCGTCGGACATGACGGTGGCGGGCCAATCTAGCCCCGGGGTCGTGGGGACGACCCTATAGTCGTCGGACATGTCGGCGGCTGGCCAACTTTGGCCCGGTGTCGTGGGGACGACTCTATAGTCGTCGGAAATGTCGGCGGCTGGCCAACCTGGACCTGGGGTCGTGGGGACGACGCTATTGTCGTCGGACATGACGGTGGCGGGCCAAGCTAGTCCCGGGGTCGTGGGGACGAACCTATAGTCGTCGGACAAGACGGCGGCTGGACATCTTTGGCCCCGGGGTCGTGGGGACGGCCCTATAGTCGTCGGACATGTTGGCGGCTTGTCAGCCTAGTCCCGGGGTCGTGGGTACGACCCTATAGTCGTCGGACAAGTCGGCCGCTGGCCAACCTAGACCCGGGGTCGTGGGGACGACCCTATTGTCGTCGGACATGACGGTGGCGGGCCAATCTAGTCCCGGGGTCGTGGGGACGACCCTATAGTCGTCGGACATGTCGGCGGCTGGCCAACATTGGCCCGTGGTCGTGGGGACGATCCAATAGTCGTCGGACATGTCGGCGGCATGCCAACTTTGGCCCGTGGTCGTGGGGCGACCCTATAGTCGTTGGACATGACGGTGGCGGGCCAATCTAGTCCCGGGGTCGTAGGGACGACCCTATAGTCGTCGGACATGTCGGCGATTGGCCAACATTGGCCCGGGGTCGTGGGGACGACCCTATAGTCGTCGGACATGTCGGCGGCTGGCCAACCTAGTCCCGAGGTCGTGGGGACGACCCTATAGTCGTCGGACTTGACGGTGGCGGGCCAATCTAGTCCCGGGGTCGTGGGGACGACCCTACAGTCGTCGGAAATGTCGGCGGCTGGCCAACCTGGACCCGGGGTCGTGGGGACGACCCTATTGTCGTCGGACATGACGGTGGCGGGCCAATCTAGTCTCGGGGTCGTGGGGACGACCCTATAGTCGTCGGACATGTCGGCGGCTGGCCAACTTTGGCCCGGGGTCGTGGGGACGACTCTATAGTCGTCGGAATGTCGGCGGCTGGCCAACCTGGACTCGGGGTCGTGGGGACGACCCTATAGTCGTCGGACAAGACGGCGGCTGGACATCTTTGGCCCGGGGTCGTGGGGACGACCCTATAGTCGTCGGACAAGACGGCGGCTGGACATCTTTGGCCCGGGGTCGTGGGGACGACCCTATAGTCGTCGGACAAGACGGCGGCTGGACATCTTTGGCCCGGGGTCGTGGGGACGACCCTCATGTCGTCGGACATGTCGGCGGCTGGCCAACTTTGCCCCGGTGTCGTGGGGACGACTCTATAGTCGTCGGAAATGTCGGCGGCTGGCCAACCTGGACCCGGGGTCGTGGGGACGACCCTATTGTCGTCGGACATGACGGTGGCGGGCCAATCTAGTCTCGGGATCGTGGGGACGACCCTATAGTCGTCGGACATGTCGGCGGCTGGCCAACTTTGGCCCGGGGTCGTGGAGACGACCCTATTGTCGTCGGACCCGTCGGCGGCTGGCCAACCTAGTCCCGAGGTCGTGGGGACGACCCTATAGTCGTCGGACATGTCGGCGGCTGGCCAACCTGGACCCGGGGTCGTGGGGACGACCCTATAGTCGTTGGACATGACGGTGGCGGGCCAATCTAGTCCCGGGGTCGTAGGGACGACCCTATAGTCGTTGGACATGCCGGCGATTGGCCAACCTAGACCCGGGGTCGTGGGGACGACCCTATTGTCGTCGGACATGACGGTGGCGGGCCAATCTAGTCCCGGTGTCGTGGGGACGACCCTATAGTCGTCGGACATGTCGGCGGCTGGCCAACTTTGGCCCGGGGTCGTGGGGACGACCCTATAGTCGTCGGACATGACGGTGGCGGACCAATCTAGTCCCGGGGTCGTGGGGACGACCCTATAGTCGTCGGACATGTCGGCGGCTGGCCAACTTTGGCCCGGGGTCGTGGGAACGACTCTATAGTCGTCGGAATGTCGGCGGCTGGCCAACCTGGACTCGGGGTCGTGGGGACGACCCTATAGTCGTCGGACAAGACGGAGGCTGGACATCTTTGGCCCGGTGTCGTGGGGACGACCCTATAGTCGTCGGACATGTTGGCGGCTTGTCAGCCTAGTCCCGGGGTCGTGGGTACGACCCTATAGTCGTCGGACAAGTCGGCGGCTGGCCAACCTAGACTCGGGGTCGTGGGGACGACCCTATTGTCGTCGGACATGACGGTGGCGGGCCAATCTAGTCCCGGGGTCGTGGGGACGACCCTATAGTCGTCGGACATGTCGGCGGCTGTCCAACTTTGGCCCGGTGTCGTGGGGACGATTCTATAGTCGTCGGATATGTCGGCGGCTGGCCAACCTAGACCCGGGGTCGTGGGGACGACCCTATTGTCGTCGGACATGACGGTGGCGGGCCAATCTAGTCCCGGGGTCGTGGGGACAACCCTATAGTCGTCGGACAAGTCGGCGGCGGGCCAAGCTTGTCCCGGGGTCGTGGGGTCGACCCTATAATCGTCGGACATGACGGTGGCGGGCCAATCTAGTCCCGGGGTCGTGGGGACGACCCTATAATCGTTGGACATGACGGTGGCGGGCCAATCTAGTCCCGGGGTCGTAGGGACGACCCTATAGTCGTCGGACATGTTGGCGGCTTGTCAGCCTAGTCCCAGGGTCGTGGGTACGACCCTATAGTCGTCGGACAAGTCGGCGGCGGGCCAACCTTGTCCCGGGGTCGTGGGGACGACCCTATAGTCGTCGGACATGTCGGCGGCTGGCCAACTTTGGCCCGGTGTCGTGGGGACGACTATATAGTCGTCGGAAATGTCGGCGGCTGGCCAACCTGGTCCCGGGGTCGTGGGGACGACCCTATTGTCGTCGGACATGTCGGCGGCTGGCCAACCTAGTCCCGAGGTCGTGGGGACGACCCTATAGTCGTCGGACATTTCGGCGGCATGCCACCTTTGGCCCGGGGTCGTGGGGACGACCCTATAGTCGTCGGACATGTTGGCGGCTTGTCAACCTAGTCCCGGGGTCGTGGGGACGACCCTATAGTCGTTGGACATGACGGTGGTGGGCCAATCTAGTCCCGGGGTCGTGGGGACGACCCTACAGTCGTCGGACATTTCGGCGGCTTGCCAACTTTGGCCCGTGGTCGTGGGGACGACCCTATAGTCGTCGGACATTTCGGCGGCATGCCACCTTTGGCCCGGGGTCGTGGGGACGACCCTATAGTCGTCGGACATGTTGGCGGCTTGTCAACCTAGTCCCGGGGTCGTGGGGACGACCCTATAGTCGTTGGACATGACGGTGGTGGGCCAATCTAGTCCCGGGGTCGTGGGGACGACCCTATAGTCGTCGTACAAGTCGGCGGCGGGCCAAGCTTGTCCCGTGGTCGTGGGTACGATCCGATAGTTGTCGGACATGACGGTGGCGGGCCAATCTAGTCCCGGGGTCGTGGGGACGACCCTCATGTCGTCGGACATGTCGGCGGCTGGCCAACTTTGGCCCGGTGTCGTGGGGACGACCCTATAATCGTCGGACATGACGGCGGCTGGCCAACCTGGACCCGGGGTCGTGGGGACGACCCTATTGTCGTCGGACATGACGGTGGCGGGCCAATCTAGTCTCGCGGTCGTGGGGACAACCCTATAATCGTCGGACATGACGGTGGCGGGCCAATCTAGTCCCGGGGTCGTGGGGACGACCCTCATGTCGTCGGACATGTCGGCGGCTGGCCAACTTTGCCCCGGTGTCGTGGGGACGACTCTATAGTCGTCGGAAATGTCGGCGGCTGGCCAACCTGGACCCGGGGTCGTGGGGACGACCCTATTGTCGTCGGACATGACGGTGGCGGGCCAATCTAGTCTCGGGATCGTGGGGACGACCCTATAGTCGTCGGACATGTCGGCGGCTGGCCAACTTTGGCCCGGGGTCGTGGAGACGACCCTATTGTCGTCGGACCCGTCGGCGGCTGGCCAACCTAGTCCCGAGGTCGTGGGGACGACCCTATAGTCGTCGGACATGTCGGCGGCTGGCCAACCTGGACCCGGGGTCGTGGGGACGACCCTATAGTCGTTGGACATGACGGTGGCGGGCCAATCTAGTCCCGGGGTCGTAGGGACGACCCTATAGTCGTTGGACATGCCGGCGATTGGCCAACCTAGACCCGGGGTCGTGGGGACGACCCTATTGTCGTCGGACATGACGGTGGCGGGCCAATCTAGTCCCGGTGTCGTGGGGACGACCCTATAGTCGTCGGACATGTCGGCGGCTGGCCAACTTTGGCCCGGGGTCGTGGGGACGACCCTATAGTCGTCGGACATGTCGGCGGCTGGCCAACTTTGGCCCGTGGTTGTGGGGACGACCATATAGTCGTTGGACGTGACGGTGGCGGGCCAATCTAGTCCCGGGGTCGTGGGGACGACCCTATTGTCGTCGGACATGACGGTGGCGGGCCAATCTAGTCTCGCGGTCGTGGGGACGACCCTATAATCGTCGGACATGACGGTGGCGGGCCAATCTAGCCCCGGGGTCGTGGGGACGACCCTATAGTCGTCGGACATGTCGGCGGCTGGCCAACTTTGGCCCGGTGTCGTGGGGACGACTCTATTGTCGTCGGACATGACGGTGGCGGGCCAATCTAGTCTCGCGGTCGTGGGGACGACCCTATAATCGTCGGACATGACGGTGGCGGGCCAATCTAGTCCCGGGGTGGTGGGGACGACCCTCATGTCGTCGGACATGTCGGCGGCTGGCCAACTTTGGCCCGGTGTCGTGGGGACGACTCTATAGTCGTCGGACATTTCGGCGGCATGCCAACTTTGGCCCGTGGTCGTGGGGACGACCCTATAGTCGTTGTACATGACGGTGGCGGGCCAATCTAGTCCCGGGGTCGTAGGGACGACCCTATAGTCGTCGGACATGTCGGCGGCTGGCCAACTTTGGCCCGTGGTTGTGGGGACGACCATATAGTCGTTGGACGTGACGGTGGCGGGCCAATCTAGTCCCGGGGTCGTGGGGACGACCCTATAGTCGTCGGACAAGACGGCGGCTGGCCAACCTGGACCCGGGGTCGTGGGGACGACCCTATTGTCGTCGGACATGACGGTGGCGGGCCAATCTAGTCTCGCGGTCGTGGGGACGACCCTATAATCGTCGGACATGACGGTGGCGGGCCAATCTAGTCCCGGGGTCGTGGGGACGACCCTCATGTCGTCGGACATGTCGGCGGCTGGCCAACTTTGGCCCGGTGTCGTGGGGACGACCCTATAATCGTCGGACATGACGGCGGCTGGCCAACCTGGACCCGGGGTCGTGGGGACGACCCTATTGTCGTCGGACATGACGGTGGCGGGCCAATCTAGTCTCGCGGTCGTGGGGACAACCCTATAATCGTCGGACATGACGGTGGCGGGCCAATCTAGTCCCGGGGTCGTGGGGACGACCCTCATGTCGTCGGACATGTCGGCGGCTGGCCAACTTTGCCCCGGTGTCGTGGGGACGACTCTATAGTCGTCGGAAATGTCGGCGGCTGGCCAACCTGGACCCGGGGTCGTGGGGACGACCCTATTGTCGTCGGACATGACGGTGGCGGGCCAATCTAGTCTCGGGATCGTGGGGACGACCCTATAGTCGTCGGACATGTCGGCGGCTGGCCAACTTTGGCCCGGGGTCGTGGAGACGACCCTATTGTCGTCGGACCCGTCGGCGGCTGGCCAACCTAGTCCCGAGGTCGTGGGGACGACCCTATAGTCGTCGGACATGTCGGCGGCTGGCCAACCTGGACCCGGGGTCGTGGGGACGACCCTATAGTCGTTGGACATGACGGTGGCGGGCCAATCTAGTCCCGGGGTCGTAGGGACGACCCTATAGTCGTTGGACATGCCGGCGATTGGCCAACCTAGACCCGGGGTCGTGGGGACGACCCTATTGTCGTCGGACATGACGGTGGCGGGCCAATCTAGTCCCGGTGTCGTGGGGACGACCCTATAGTCGTCGGACATGTCGGCGGCTGGCCAACTTTGGCCCGGGGTCGTGGGGACGACCCTATAGTCGTCGGACATGACGGTGGCGGACCAATCTAGTCCCGGGGTCGTGGGGACGACCCTATAGTCGTCGGACATGTCGGCGGCTGGCCAACTTTGGCCCGGGGTCGTGGGAACGACTCTATAGTCGTCGGAATGTCGGCGGCTGGCCAACCTGGACTCGGGGTCGTGGGGACGACCCTATAGTCGTCGGACAAGACGGAGGCTGGACATCTTTGGCCCGGTGTCGTGGGGACGACCCTATAGTCGTCGGACATGTTGGCGGCTTGTCAGCCTAGTCCCGGGGTCGTGGGTACGACCCTATAGTCGTCGGACAAGTCGGCGGCTGGCCAACCTAGACCCGGGGTCGTGGGGACGACCCTATTGTCGTCGGACATGACGGTGGCGGGCCAATCTGGTCCCGGGGTCGTGGGGACGACCCTATAGTCGTCGGACATGTCGGCGGCTGTCCAACTTTGGCCCGGTGTCGTGGGGACGATTCTATAGTCGTCGGATATGTCGGCGGCTGGCCAACCTAGACCCGGGGTCGTGGGGACGACCCTATTGTCGTCGGACATGACGGTGGCGGGCCAATCTAGTCCCGGGGTCGTGGGGACAACCCTATAGTCGTCGGACAAGTCGGCGGCGGGCCAAGCTTGTCCCGGGGTCGTGGGGTCGACCCTATAATCGTCGGACATGACGGTGGCGGGCCAATCTAGTCCCGGGGTCGTGGGGACGACCCTATAATCGTTGGACATGACGGTGGCGGGCCAATCTAGTCCCGGGGTCGTAGGGACGACCCTATAGTCGTCGGACATGTTGGCGGCTTGTCAGCCTAGTCCCAGGGTCGTGGGTACGACCCTATAGTCGTCGGACAAGTCGGCGGCGGGCCAACCTTGTCCCGGGGTCGTGGGGACGACCCTATAGTCGTCGGACATGTCGGCGGCTGGCCAACTTTGGCCCGGTGTCGTGGGGACGACTATATAGTCGTCGGAAATGTCGGCGGCTGGCCAACCTGGTCCCGGGGTCGTGGGGACGACCCTATTGTCGTCGGACATGACGGTGGCGGGCCAATCTAGTCTCGCGGTCGTGGGGACGACCCTATAATCGTCGGACATGACGGTGGCGGGCCAATCTAGCCCCGGGGTCGTGGGGACGACCCTATAGTCGTCGGACATGTCGGCGGCTGGCCAACTTTGGCCCGGTGTCGTGGGGACGACTCTATAGTCGTCGGAAATGTCGGCGGCTGGCCAACCTGGACCTGGGGTCGTGGGGACGACGCTATTGTCGTCGGACATGACGGTGGCGGGCCAAGCTAGTCCCGGGGTCGTGGGGACGACCCTATAGTCGTCGGACAAGACGGCGGCTGGACATCTTTGGCCCCGGGGTCGTGGGGACGGCCCTATAGTCGTCGGACATGTTGGCGGCTTGTCAGCCTAGTCCCGGGGTCGTGGGTACGACCCTATAGTCGTCGGACAAGTCGGCCGCTGGCCAACCTAGACCCGGGGTCGTGGGGACGACCCTATTGTCGTCGGACATGACGGTGGCGGGCCAATCTAGTCCCGGGGTCGTGGGGACGACCCTATAGTCGTCGGACATGTCGGCGGCTGGCCAACATTGGCCCGTGGTCGTGGGGACGATCCAATAGTCGTCGGACATGTCGGCGGCATGCCAACTTTGGCCCGTGGTCGTGGGGCGACCCTATAGTCGTTGGACATGACGGTGGCGGGCCAATCTAGTCCCGGGGTCGTAGGGACGACCCTATAGTCGTCGGACATGTCGGCGATTGGCCAACATTGGCCCGGGGTCGTGGGGACGACCCTATAGTCGTCGGACATGTCGGCGGCTGGCCAACCTAGTCCCGAGGTCGTGGGGACGACCCTATAGTCGTCGGACTTGACGGTGGCGGGCCAATCTAGTCCCGGGGTCGTGGGGACGACCCTACAGTCGTCGGAAATGTCGGCGGCTGGCCAACCTGGACCCGGGGTCGTGGGGACGACCCTATTGTCGTCGGACATGGCGGTGGCGGGCCAATCTAGTCTCGGGGTCGTGGGGACGACCCTATAGTCGTCGGACATGTCGGCGGCTGGCCAACTTTGGCCCGGGGTCGTGGGGACGACTCTATAGTCGTCGGAATGTCGGCGGCTGGCCAACCTGGACTCGGGGTCGTGGGGACGACCCTATAGTCGTCGGACAAGACGGCGGCTGGACATCTTTGGCCCGGGGTCGTGGGGACGACCCTATAGTCGTCGGACAAGACGGCGGCTGGACATCTTTGGCCCGGGGTCGTGGGGACGACCCTATAGTCGTCGGACAAGACGGCGGCTGGACATCTTTGGCCCGGGGTCGTGGGGACGACCCTCATGTCGTCGGACATGTCGGCGGCTGGCCAACTTTGCCCCGGTGTCGTGGGGACGACTCTATAGTCGTCGGAAATGTCGGCGGCTGGCCAACCTGGACCCGGGGTCGTGGGGACGACCCTATTGTCGTCGGACATGACGGTGGCGGGCCAATCTAGTCTCGGGATCGTGGGGACGACCCTATAGTCGTCGGACATGTCGGCGGCTGGCCAACTTTGGCCCGGGGTCGTGGAGACGACCCTATTGTCGTCGGACCCGTCGGCGGCTGGCCAACCTAGTCCCGAGGTCGTGGGGACGACCCTATAGTCGTCGGACATGTCGGCGGCTGGCCAACCTGGACCCGGGGTCGTGGGGACGACCCTATAGTCGTTGGACATGACGGTGGCGGGCCAATCTAGTCCCGGGGTCGTAGGGACGACCCTATAGTCGTTGGACATGCCGGCGATTGGCCAACCTAGACCCGGGGTCGTGGGGACGACCCTATTGTCGTCGGACATGACGGTGGCGGGCCAATCTAGTCCCGGTGTCGTGGGGACGACCCTATAGTCGTCGGACATGTCGGCGGCTGGCCAACTTTGGCCCGGGGTCGTGGGGACGACCCTATAGTCGTCGGACATGACGGTGGCGGACCAATCTAGTCCCGGGGTCGTGGGGACGACCCTATAGTCGTCGGACATGTCGGCGGCTGGCCAACTTTGGCCCGGGGTCGTGGGAACGACTCTATAGTCGTCGGAATGTCGGCGGCTGGCCAACCTGGACTCGGGGTCGTGGGGACGACCCTATAGTCGTCGGACAAGACGGAGGCTGGACATCTTTGGCCCGGTGTCGTGGGGACGACCCTATAGTCGTCGGACATGTTGGCGGCTTGTCAGCCTAGTCCCGGGGTCGTGGGTACGACCCTATAGTCGTCGGACAAGTCGGCGGCTGGCCAACCTAGACCCGGGGTCGTGGGGACGACCCTATTGTCGTCGGACATGACGGTGGCGGGCCAATCTAGTCCCGGGGTCGTGGGGACGACCCTATAGTCGTCGGACATGTCGGCGGCTGTCCAACTTTGGCCCGGTGTCGTGGGGACGATTCTATAGTCGTCGGATATGTCGGCGGCTGGCCAACCTAGACCCGGGGTCGTGGGGACGACCCTATTGTCGTCGGACATGACGGTGGCGGGCCAATCTAGTCCCGGGGTCGTGGGGACAACCCTATAGTCGTCGGACAAGTCGGCGGCGGGCCAAGCTTGTCCCGGGGTCGTGGGGTCGACCCTATAATCGTCGGACATGACGGTGGCGGGCCAATCTAGTCCCGGGGTCGTGGGGACGACCCTATAATCGTTGGACATGACGGTGGCGGGCCAATCTAGTCCCGGGGTCGTAGGGACGACCCTATAGTCGTCGGACATGTTGGCGGCTTGTCAGCCTAGTCCCAGGGTCGTGGGTACGACCCTATAGTCGTCGGACAAGTCGGCGGCGGGCCAACCTTGTCCCGGGGTCGTGGGGACGACCCTATAGTCGTCGGACATGTCGGCGGCTGGCCAACTTTGGCCCGGTGTCGTGGGGACGACTATATAGTCGTCGGAAATGTCGGCGGCTGGCCAACCTGGTCCCGGGGTCGTGGGGACGACCCTATTGTCGTCGGACATGTCGGCGGCTGGCCAACCTAGTCCCGAGGTCGTGGGGACGACCCTATAGTCGTCGGACATTTCGGCGGCATGCCACCTTTGGCCCGGGGTCGTGGGGACGACCCTATAGTCGTCGGACATGTTGGCGGCTTGTCAACCTAGTCCCGGGGTCGTGGGGACGACCCTATAGTCGTTGGACATGACGGTGGTGGGCCAATCTAGTCCCGGGGTCGTGGGGACGACCCTACAGTCGTCGGACATTTCGGCGGCTTGCCAACTTTGGCCCGTGGTCGTGGGGACGACCCTATAGTCGTCGGACATTTCGGCGGCATGCCACCTTTGGCCCGGGGTCGTGGGGACGACCCTATAGTCGTCGGACATGTTGGCGGCTTGTCAACCTAGTCCCGGGGTCGTGGGGACGACCCTATAGTCGTTGGACATGACGGTGGTGGGCCAATCTAGTCCCGGGGTCGTGGGGACGACCCTATAGTCGTCGTACAAGTCGGCGGCGGGCCAAGCTTGTCCCGTGGTCGTGGGTACGATCCGATAGTTGTCGGACATGACGGTGGCGGGCCAATCTAGTCCCGGGGTCGTGGGGACGACCCTCATGTCGTCGGACATGTCGGCGGCTGGCCAACTTTGGCCCGGTGTCGTGGGGACGACCCTATAATCGTCGGACATGACGGCGGCTGGCCAACCTGGACCCGGGGTCGTGGGGACGACCCTATTGTCGTCGGACATGACGGTGGCGGGCCAATCTAGTCTCGCGGTCGTGGGGACAACCCTATAATCGTCGGACATGACGGTGGCGGGCCAATCTAGTCCCGGGGTCGTGGGGACGACCCTCATGTCGTCGGACATGTCGGCGGCTGGCCAACTTTGCCCCGGTGTCGTGGGGACGACTCTATAGTCGTCGGAAATGTCGGCGGCTGGCCAACCTGGACCCGGGGTCGTGGGGACGACCCTATTGTCGTCGGACATGACGGTGGCGGGCCAATCTAGTCTCGGGATCGTGGGGACGACCCTATAGTCGTCGGACATGTCGGCGGCTGGCCAACTTTGGCCCGGGGTCGTGGAGACGACCCTATTGTCGTCGGACCCGTCGGCGGCTGGCCAACCTAGTCCCGAGGTCGTGGGGACGACCCTATAGTCGTCGGACATGTCGGCGGCTGGCCAACCTGGACCCGGGGTCGTGGGGACGACCCTATAGTCGTTGGACATGACGGTGGCGGGCCAATCTAGTCCCGGGGTCGTAGGGACGACCCTATAGTCGTTGGACATGCCGGCGATTGGCCAACCTAGACCCGGGGTCGTGGGGACGACCCTATTGTCGTCGGACATGACGGTGGCGGGCCAATCTAGTCCCGGTGTCGTGGGGACGACCCTATAGTCGTCGGACATGTCGGCGGCTGGCCAACTTTGGCCCGGGGTCGTGGGGACGACCCTATAGTCGTCGGACATGACGGTGGCGGACCAATCTAGTCCCGGGGTCGTGGGGACGACCCTATAGTCGTCGGACATGTCGGCGGCTGGCCAACTTTGGCCCGGGGTCGTGGGAACGACTCTATAGTCGTCGGAATGTCGGCGGCTGGCCAACCTGGACTCGGGGTCGTGGGGACGACCCTATAGTCGTCGGACAAGACGGCGGCTGGACATCTTTGGCCCGGGGTCGTGGGGACGACCCTATAGTCGTCGGACATGTTGGCGGCTTGTCAGCCTAGTCCCGGGGTCGTAGGGACGACCCTATAGTCGTCGGACATGTCGGCGATTGGCCAACATTGGCCCGGGGTCGTGGGGACGACCCTATAGTCGTCGAACAATTCGGCGGCGGGTCAAGCTTGTCCCGGGGTCGTGGGGACGACCCTATAATCGTCGGACATGACGGTGGCGGGCCAATCTAGTCCCGGGGTCGTGGGGACGACCCTATAGTCGTCGGACATGTCGGCGGCATGCCAACTTTGGCCCGTGGTCGTGGGGACGACCCTATAGTCGTTGGACATGACGGTGGCGGGCCAATCTAGTCCCGGGGTCGTAGGGACGACCCTATAGTCGTCGGACATGTCGGCGATTGGCCAACATTGGCCCGGGGTCGTGGGGACGACCCTATAGTCGTCGGACATGTCGGCGGCTGGCCAACCTAGTCCCGGGGTCGTGGGGACGACCCTATAGTCGTCGGACAAGACGGCGTCTGGACATCTTTGGCCCGGGGTCGTGGGGACGACCCTATAGTCGTCGGACATGTTGGCGGCTTGTCAGCCTAGTCCCAGGGTCGTGGGTACGACCCTATAGTCGTCGGACATGACGGTGGCGGACCAATCTAGTCCCGGGGTCGTGGGGACGACCCTATAGTCGTCGGACTTGTCGGCGGCTGGCCAACTTTGGCCCGGTGTCGTGGGGACGACTCTGTAGTCGTCGGAAATGTCGGCGGCTGGCCAACCTGGACCCGGGGTCGTGGGGACGACCCTATTGTCGTCGGACATGACGGTGGCGGGCCAATCTAGTCTCGCGGTCGTGGGGACGACCCTATAATCGTCGGACATGACGGTGGCGGGCCAATCTAGTCCCGGGGTCGTGGGGACGACCCTACAGTCGTCGGACATGTCGGCGGCTGGCCAACCTAGTCCCGAGGTCGTGGGGACGACCCTATAGTCGTCGGACTTCACGGTGGCGGGCCAATCTAGTCCCGGGGTCGTGGGGACGACCCTACAGTCGTCGGACATTTCGGCGGCTAGCCAACTTTGGCCCGGGGTCGTGGGGACGACCCTATAGTCGTCGGACGTGACGGTGGCGGACCAATCTAGTCCCGGGGTCGTGGGGACGACCCTATAGTCGTCGGACATGTCGGCGGCTGGCCAAATTTGGCCCGGGGTCGTGGGGACGACCCTATAGTCGTCGGACATGTCGGCGGCTGGCCAACCTAGTCCCGAGGTCGTGGGGACGACCCTATAGTCGTCGGACATTTCGGCGGCATGCCACCTTTGGCCCGGGGTCGTGGGGACGACCCTATAGTCGTCGGACATGTTGGCGGCTTGTCAACCTAGTCCCGGGGTCGTGGGGACGACCCTATAGTCGTCGGACATGTCGGCGGCTGGCCAACCTGGACCCGGGGTCGTGGGGACGACCCTATAGTCGTTGGACATGACGGTGGCGGGCCAATCTAGTCCCGGGGTCGTAGGGACGACCCTATAGTCGTTGGACATGCCGGCGATTGGCCAACCTAGACCCGGGGTCGTGGGGACGACCCTATTGTCGTCGGACATGACGGTGGCGGGCCAATCTAGTCCCGGTGTCGTGGGGACGACCCTATAGTCGTCGGACATGTCGGCGGCTGGCCAACTTTGGCCCGGGGTCGTGGGGACGACCCTATAGTCGTCGGACATGACGGTGGCGGACCAATCTAGTCCCGGGGTCGTGGGGACGACCCTATAGTCGTCGGACATGTCGGCGGCTGGCCAACTTTGGCCCGGGGTCGTGGGAACGACTCTATAGTCGTCGGAATGTCGGCGGCTGGCCAACCTGGACTCGGGGTCGTGGGGACGACCCTATAGTCGTCGGACAAGACGGAGGCTGGACATCTTTGGCCCGGTGTCGTGGGGACGACCCTATAGTCGTCGGACATGTTGGCGGCTTGTCAGCCTAGTCCCGGGGTCGTGGGTACGACCCTATAGTCGTCGGACAAGTCGGCGGCTGGCCAACCTAGACCCGGGGTCGTGGGGACGACCCTATTGTCGTCGGACATGACGGTGGCGGGCCAATCTAGTCCCGGGGTCGTGGGGACGACCCTATAGTCGTCGGACATGTCGGCGGCTGTCCAACTTTGGCCCGGTGTCGTGGGGACGATTCTATAGTCGTCGGATATGTCGGCGGCTGGCCAACCTAGACCCGGGGTCGTGGGGACGACCCTATTGTCGTCGGACATGACGGTGGCGGGCCAATCTAGTCCCGGGGTCGTGGGGACAACCCTATAGTCGTCGGACAAGTCGGCGGCGGGCCAAGCTTGTCCCGGGGTCGTGGGGTCGACCCTATAATCGTCGGACATGACGGTGGCGGGCCAATCTAGTCCCGGGGTCGTGGGGACGACCCTATAATCGTTGGACATGACGGTGGCGGGCCAATCTAGTCCCGGGGTCGTAGGGACGACCCTATAGTCGTCGGACATGTTGGCGGCTTGTCAGCCTAGTCCCAGGGTCGTGGGTACGACCCTATAGTCGTCGGACAAGTCGGCGGCGGGCCAACCTTGTCCCGGGGTCGTGGGGACGACCCTATAGTCGTCGGACATGTCGGCGGCTGGCCAACTTTGGCCCGGTGTCGTGGGGACGACTATATAGTCGTCGGAAATGTCGGCGGCTGGCCAACCTGGTCCCGGGGTCGTGGGGACGACCCTATTGTCGTCGGACATGACGGTGGCGGGCCAATCTAGTCTCGCGGTCGTGGGGACGACCCTATAATCGTCGGACATGACGGTGGCGGGCCAATCTAGCCCCGGGGTCGTGGGGACGACCCTATAGTCGTCGGACATGTCGGCGGCTGGCCAACTTTGGCCCGGTGTCGTGGGGACGACTCTATAGTCGTCGGAAATGTCGGCGGCTGGCCAACCTGGACCTGGGGTCGTGGGGACGACGCTATTGTCGTCGGACATGACGGTGGCGGGCCAAGCTAGTCCCGGGGTCGTGGGTACGACCCTATAGTCGTCGGACAAGTCGGCCGCTGGCCAACCTAGACCCGGGGTCGTGGGGACGACCCTATTGTCGTCGGACATGACGGTGGCGGGCCAATCTAGTCCCGGGGTCGTGGGGACGACCCTATAGTCGTCGGACATGTCGGCGGCTGGCCAACATTGGCCCGTGGTCGTGGGGACGATCCAATAGTCGTCGGACATGTCGGCGGCATGCCAACTTTGGCCCGTGGTCGTGGGGCGACCCTATAGTCGTTGGACATGACGGTGGCGGGCCAGTCTAGTCCCGGGGTCGTAGGGACGACCCTATAGTCGTCGGACATGTCGGCGATTGGCCAACATTGGCCCGGGGTCGTGGGGACGACCCTATAGTCGTCGGACATGTCGGCGGCTGGCCAACCTAGTCCCGAGGTCGTGGGGACGACCCTATAGTCGTCGGACTTGACGGTGGCGGGCCAATCTAGTCCCGGGGTCGTGGGGACGACCCTACAGTCGTCGGAAATGTCGGCGGCTGGCCAACCTGGACCCGGGGTCGTGGGGACGACCCTATTGTCGTCGGACATGACGGTGGCGGGCCAATCTAGTCTCGGGGTCGTGGGGACGACCCTATAGTCGTCGGACATGTCGGCGGCTGGCCAACTTTGGCCCGGGGTCGTGGGGACGACTCTATAGTCGTCGGAATGTCGGCGGCTGGCCAACCTGGACTCGGGGTCGTGGGGACGACCCTATAGTCGTCGGACAAGACGGCGGCTGGACATCTTTGGCCCGGGGTCGTGGGGACGACCCTATAGTCGTCGGACAAGACGGCGGCTGGACATCTTTGGCCCGGGGTCGTGGGGACGACCCTATAGTCGTCGGACAAGACGGCGGCTGGACATCTTTGGCCCGGGGTCGTGGGGACGACCCTATAGTCGTCGGACATGTTGGCGGCTTGTCAGCCTAGTCCCGGGGTCGTAGGGACGACCCTATAGTCGTCGGACATGTCGGCGATTGGCCAACATTGGCCCGGGGTCGTGGGGACGACCCTATAGTCGTCGAACAATTCGGCGGCGGGTCAAGCTTGTCCCGGGGTCGTGGGGACGACCCTATAATCGTCGGACATGACGGTGGCGGGCCAATCTAGTCCCGGGGTCGTGGGGACGACCCTATAGTCGTCGGACATGTCGGCGGCATGCCAACTTTGGCCCGTGGTCGTGGGGACGACCCTATAGTCGTTGGACATGACGGTGGCGGGCCAATCTAGTCCCGGGGTCGTAGGGACGACCCTATAGTCGTCGGACATGTCGGCGATTGGCCAACATTGGCCCGGGGTCGTGGGGACGACCCTATAGTCGTCGGACATGTCGGCGGCTGGCCAACCTAGTCCCGGGGTCGTGGGGACGACCCTATAGTCGTCGGACAAGACGGCGTCTGGACATCTTTGGCCCGGGGTCGTGGGGACGACCCTATAGTCGTCGGACATGTTGGCGGCTTGTCAGCCTAGTCCCAGGGTCGTGGGTACGACCCTATAGTCGTCGGACATGACGGTGGCGGACCAATCTAGTCCCGGGGTCGTGGGGACGACCCTATAGTCGTCGGACTTGTCGGCGGCTGGCCAACTTTGGCCCGGTGTCGTGGGGACGACTCTGTAGTCGTCGGAAATGTCGGCGGCTGGCCAACCTGGACCCGGGGTCGTGGGGACGACCCTATTGTCGTCGGACATGACGGTGGCGGGCCAATCTAGTCTCGCGGTCGTGGGGACGACCCTATAATCGTCGGACATGACGGTGGCGGGCCAATCTAGTCCCGGGGTCGTGGGGACGACCCTACAGTCGTCGGACATGTCGGCGGCTGGCCAACCTAGTCCCGAGGTCGTGGGGACGACCCTATAGTCGTCGGACTTCACGGTGGCGGGCCAATCTAGTCCCGGGGTCGTGGGGACGACCCTACAGTCGTCGGACATTTCGGCGGCTAGCCAACTTTGGCCCGGGGTCGTGGGGACGACCCTATAGTCGTCGGACGTGACGGTGGCGGACCAATCTAGTCCCGGGGTCGTGGGGACGACCCTATAGTCGTCGGACATGTCGGCGGCTGGCCAAATTTGGCCCGGGGTCGTGGGGACGACCCTATAGTCGTCGGACATGTCGGCGGCGGGCCAACCTAGTCCCGAGGTCGTGGGGACGACCCTATAGTCGTCGGACATTTCGGCGGCATGCCACCTTTGGCCCGGGGTCGTGGGGACGACCCTATAGTCGTCGGACATGTTGGCGGCTTGTCAACCTAGTCCCGGGGTCGTGGGGACGACCCTATAGTCGTTGGACATGACGGTGGTGGGCCAATCTAGTCCCGGGGTCGTGGGGACGACCCTACAGTCGTCGGACATTTCGGCGGCTTGCCAACTTTGGCCCGTGGTCGTGGGGACGACCCTATAGTCGTCGGACATTTCGGCGGCATGCCACCTTTGGCCCGGGGTCGTGGGGACGACCCTATAGTCGTCGGACATGTTGGCGGCTTGTCAACCTAGTCCCGGGGTCGTGGGGACGACCCTATAGTCGTTGGACATGACGGTGGTGGGCCAATCTAGTCCCGGGGTCGTGGGGACGACCCTATAGTCGTCGTACAAGTCGGCGGCGGGCCAAGCTTGTCCCGTGGTCGTGGGTACGATCCGATAGTTGTCGGACATGACGGTGGCGGGCCAATCTAGTCCCGGGGTCGTGGGGACGATCCTATAGTCGTCGGACATTTCGGCGGCTTGCCAACTTTGGCCGTCGTCGGACGTGTTGGCGGCTTGTCAACCTAGTCCCGGGGTTGTGGGGACGACCCTATAGTCGTTGGACATGACGGTGGCGGGCCAATCTAGTTCCGGGGTCGTAGGAACGACCCTATAGTCGTCGGACATGTCGGCGATTGGCCAACATTGTCCCGGGGTCGTGGGGGCGACCCTACAGTTGTCGGACATTTCGGCGGCTTGCCAACTTTGGCCCGGGGTCGCGGGGACAACCCTATAGTCGTCGGACATGTCGGCGGCTGGCCAACCTAGTCCCGAGGTCGTGGGGACGACCGTATAGTCGTCGGACATGTCGGCGGCTGGCCAACCTAGCCCCGGGGTCGTGGGGGCGACCCTACAGTCGTCGGACATTTCGGCGGCTTGCCAACTTTGGCCCGGGGTCGTGGGGACGATCCTATAGTCGTCGGACATGTCGGCGGCTGGCTAACTTTGGCCCGTGGTCGTGGGGACGACCCAATAGTCGTTGGACATATCGGCGGCTGGCCAACTTTGGCCCATGGTCGTGGGGACGACCCTATAGTCGTTGGACATGACGGTGGCGGGCCAATCTAGTCCCGAGGTCGTGGGGACGACCGTATAGTCGTCGGACATGTCGGCGGCTGGCCAACCTAGCCCCGGGGTCGTGGGGGCGACCCTACAGTCGTCGGACATTTCGGCGGCTTGCCAACTTTGGCCCGGGGTCGTGGGGCGACCCTATAGTCGTCGGACATGTCGGCGGCTGGCTAACTTTGGCCCGTGGTCGTGGGGACGACCCTATAGTCGTCGGAGAAGACGGCGGCTTGACATCTTTGGCCCGCGGTCCTGGGGACGACCCTATAGTCGTCGGCCATTTCGGCGGCATGCCATCTTTGGCCCGGGGTCGTGGGGACGACCCTATAGTCGTCGGACATGTTGGCGGCTTGTCAACCTAGTCCCGGGGTCGTGGGGACGACCCTATTGTCGTTGGACATGACGATGGCGGGCCAATCTAGTCCCGGGGTCGTGGGGACGACCCTATAGTCGTCGGAGATGTCGGCGATTGGCCAACATTGGCCCGGGGTCGTGGGGACGACCCTATAGTCGTCGGACATTTCGGCGGTTGGCCAACTTTGGCTCGTGGTCGTAAAGACGACCCTATAGTCGTCGGACATGTCGGCGGCTGGCCAACCTAGTCCCGAGGTCGTGGGGACGACCCTATAGTCGTCGGACATGTCGGCGGCTGGCCAACTTTGGCCCGTGGTCGTGGGGACGACCCAATAGTCGTCGGACATGTCGGCGGCTGGCCAACTTTGGCCCGTGGTCGTGGGGACGATACAATAGTCGTCGGACATGTCGGCGGCTGGCCAACTTTGGCCCGGGGTCGTGGGGACGACCCTATAGTCGTCGGACAAGACGGCGGCTGGACATCTTTGGCCCGCGGTCGTGGGGACGACCCTATAGTCGTCGCATATGTTGGCGGCTTGTCAGCCTAGTCCCGGGGTCGTGGGGACGACCCTATAGTCGTCGGACATGTTGGCGGCTTGTCAACCTAGTCCCGGGGTCGTGGGGACGACCCTATAGTCGTTGGACATGACGGTGGTGGGCCAATCTAGTCCCGGGGTCGTGGGGACGACCCTATAGTCGTCGTACAAGTCGGCGGCGGGCCAAGCTTGTCCCGTGGTCGTGGGTACGATCCGATAGTTGTCGGACATGACGGTGGCGGGCCAATCTAGTCCCGGGGTCGTGGGGACGATCCTATAGTCGTCGGACATTTCGGCGGCTTGCCAACTTTGGCCGTCGTCGGACGTGTTGGCGGCTTGTCAACCTAGTCCCGGGGTTGTGGGGACGACCCTATAGTCGTTGGACATGACGGTGGCGGGCCAATCTAGTTCCGGGGTCGTAGGAACGACCCTATAGTCGTCGGACATGTCGGCGATTGGCCAACATTGTCCCGGGGTCGTGGGGGCGACCCTACAGTTGTCGGACATTTCGGCGGCTTGCCAACTTTGGCCCGGGGTCGCGGGGACAACCCTATAGTCGTCGGACATGTCGGCGGCTGGCCAACCTAGTCCCGAGGTCGTGGGGACGACCGTATAGTCGTCGGACATGTCGGCGGCTGGCCAACCTAGCCCCGGGGTCGTGGGGGCGACCCTACAGTCGTCGGACATTTCGGCGGCTTGCCAACTTTGGCCCGGGGTCGTGGGGACGATCCTATAGTCGTCGGACATGTCGGCGGCTGGCTAACTTTGGCCCGTGGTCGTGGGGACGACCCAATAGTCGTTGGACATATCGGCGGCTGGCCAACTTTGGCCCATGGTCGTGGGGACGACCCTATAGTCGTTGGACATTTCGGCGGCTTGCCAACTTTGGCCCGTGGTCGTGGGGACGACCCTATAGTCGTCGGACATTTCGGCGGCATGCCACCTTTGGCCCGGGGTCGTGGGGACGACCCTATAGTCGTCGGACATGTTGGCGGCTTGTCAACCTAGTCCCGGGGTCGTGGGGACGACCCTATAGTCGTTGGACATGACGGTGGTTGGCCAATCTAGTCCCGGGGTCGTGGGGACGACCCTATAGTCGTCGTACAAGTCGGCGGCGGGCCAAGCTTGTCCCGTGGTCGTGGGTACGATCCGATAGTTGTCGGACATGACGGTGGCGGGCCAATCTAGTCCCGGGGTCGTGGGGACGATCCTATAGTCGTCGGACATTTCGGCGGCTTGCCAACTTTGGCCGTCGTCGGACGTGTTGGCGGCTTGTCAACCTAGTCCCGGGGTTGTGGGGACGACCCTATAGTCGTTGGACATGACGGTGGCGGGCCAATCTAGTTCCGGGGTCGTAGGAACGACCCTATAGTCGTCGGACATGTCGGCGATTGGCCAACATTGTCCCGGGGTCGTGGGGGCGACCCTACAGTTGTCGGACATTTCGGCGGCTTGCCAACTTTGGCCCGGGGTCGCGGGGACAACCCTATAGTCGTCGGACATGTCGGCGGCTGGCCAACCTAGTCCCGAGGTCGTGGGGACGACCGTATAGTCGTCGGACATGTCGGCGGCTGGCCAACCTAGCCCCGGGGTCGTGGGGGCGACCCTACAGTCGTCGGACATTTCGGCGGCTTGCCAACTTTGGCCCGGGGTCGTGGGGACGATCCTACAGTTGTCGGACATTTCGGCGGCTTGCCAACTTTGGCCCGTGGTCGTGGGGACGACCCTATAGTCGTCGGAGAAGACGGCGGCTTGACATCTTTGGCCCGCGGTCCTGGGGACGACCCTATAGTCGTCGGCCATTTCGGCGGCATGCCATCTTTGGCCCGGGGTCGTGGGGACGACCCTATAGTCGTCGGACATGTTGGCGGCTTGTCAACCTAGTCCCGGGGTCGTGGGGACGACCCTATTGTCGTTGGACATGACGATGGCGGGCCAATCTAGTCCCGGGGTCGTGGGGACGACCCTATAGTCGTCGGAGATGTCGGCGATTGGCCAACATTGGCCCGGGGTCGTGGGGACGACCCTATAGTCGTCGGACATTTCGGCGGTTGGCCAACTTTGGCTCGTGGTCGTAAAGACGACCCTATAGTCGTCGGACATGTCGGCGGCTGGCCAACCTAGTCCCGAGGTCGCGGGGACAACCCTATAGTCGTCGGACATGTCGGCGGCTGGCCAACCTAGTCCCGAGGTCGTGGGGACGACCGTATAGTCGTCGGACATGTCGGCGGCTGGCCAACCTAGCCCCGGGGTCGTGGGGGCGACCCTACAGTCGTCGGACATTTCGGCGGCTTGCCAACTTTGGCCCGGGGTCGTGGGGACGATCCTATAGTCGTCGGACATGTCGGCGGCTGGCTAACTTTGGCCCGTGGTCGTGGGGACGACCCAATAGTCGTTGGACATATCGGCGGCTGGCCAACTTTGGCCCATGGTCGTGGGGACGACCCTATAGTCGTTGGACATGACGGTGGCGGGCCAATCTAGTCCCGAGGTCGTGGGGACGACCGTATAGTCGTCGGACATGTCGGCGGCTGGCCAACCTAGCCCCGGGGTCGTGGGGGCGACCCTACAGTCGTCGGACATTTCGGCGGCTTGCCAACTTTGGCCCGGGGTCGTGGGGCGACCCTATAGTCGTCGGACATGTCGGCGGCTGGCTAACTTTGGCCCGTGGTCGTGGGGACGACCCTATAGTCGTCGGAGAAGACGGCGGCTTGACATCTTTGGCCCGCGGTCCTGGGGACGACCCTATAGTCGTCGGCCATTTCGGCGGCATGCCATCTTTGGCCCGGGGTCGTGGGGACGACCCTATAGTCGTCGGACATGTTGGCGGCTTGTCAACCTAGTCCCGGGGTCGTGGGGACGACCCTATTGTCGTTGGACATGACGATGGCGGGCCAATCTAGTCCCGGGGTCGTGGGGACGACCCTATAGTCGTCGGAGATGTCGGCGATTGGCCAACATTGGCCCGGGGTCGTGGGGACGACCCTATAGTCGTCGGACATTTCGGCGGTTGGCCAACTTTGGCTCGTGGTCGTAAAGACGACCCTATAGTCGTCGGACATGTCGGCGGCTGGCCAACCTAGTCCCGAGGTCGTGGGGACGACCCTATAGTCGTCGGACATGTCGGCGGCTGGCCAACTTTGGCCCGTGGTCGTGGGGACGACCCAATAGTCGTCGGACATGTCGGCGGCTGGCCAACTTTGGCCCGTGGTCGTGGGGACGATACAATAGTCGTCGGACATGTCGGCGGCTGGCCAACTTTGGCCCGGGGTCGTGGGGACGACCCTATAGTCGTCGGACAAGACGGCGGCTGGACATCTTTGGCCCGCGGTCGTGGGGACGACCCTATAGTCGTCGCATATGTTGGCGGCTTGTCAGCCTAGTCCCGGGGTCGTGGGGACGACCCTATAGTCGTCGGACATGTTGGCGGCTTGTCAACCTAGTCCCGGGGTCGTGGGGACGACCCTATAGTCGTTGGACATGACGGTGGTGGGCCAATCTAGTCCCGGGGTCGTGGGGACGACCCTATAGTCGTCGTACAAGTCGGCGGCGGGCCAAGCTTGTCCCGTGGTCGTGGGTACGATCCGATAGTTGTCGGACATGACGGTGGCGGGCCAATCTAGTCCCGGGGTCGTGGGGACGATCCTATAGTCGTCGGACATTTCGGCGGCTTGCCAACTTTGGCCGTCGTCGGACGTGTTGGCGGCTTGTCAACCTAGTCCCGGGGTTGTGGGGACGACCCTATAGTCGTTGGACATGACGGTGGCGGGCCAATCTAGTTCCGGGGTCGTAGGAACGACCCTATAGTCGTCGGACATGTCGGCGATTGGCCAACATTGTCCCGGGGTCGTGGGGGCGACCCTACAGTTGTCGGACATTTCGGCGGCTTGCCAACTTTGGCCCGGGGTCGCGGGGACAACCCTATAGTCGTCGGACATGTCGGCGGCTGGCCAACCTAGTCCCGAGGTCGTGGGGACGACCGTATAGTCGTCGGACATGTCGGCGGCTGGCCAACCTAGCCCCGGGGTCGTGGGGGCGACCCTACAGTCGTCGGACATTTCGGCGGCTTGCCAACTTTGGCCCGGGGTCGTGGGGACGATCCTATAGTCGTCGGACATGTCGGCGGCTGGCTAACTTTGGCCCGTGGTCGTGGGGACGACCCAATAGTCGTTGGACATATCGGCGGCTGGCCAACTTTGGCCCATGGTCGTGGGGACGACCCTATAGTCGTTGGACATTTCGGCGGCTTGCCAACTTTGGCCCGTGGTCGTGGGGACGACCCTATAGTCGTCGGACATTTCGGCGGCATGCCACCTTTGGCCCGGGGTCGTGGGGACGACCCTATAGTCGTCGGACATGTTGGCGGCTTGTCAACCTAGTCCCGGGGTCGTGGGGACGACCCTATAGTCGTTGGACATGACGGTGGTTGGCCAATCTAGTCCCGGGGTCGTGGGGACGACCCTATAGTCGTCGTACAAGTCGGCGGCGGGCCAAGCTTGTCCCGTGGTCGTGGGTACGATCCGATAGTTGTCGGACATGACGGTGGCGGGCCAATCTAGTCCCGGGGTCGTGGGGACGATCCTATAGTCGTCGGACATTTCGGCGGCTTGCCAACTTTGGCCGTCGTCGGACGTGTTGGCGGCTTGTCAACCTAGTCCCGGGGTTGTGGGGACGACCCTATAGTCGTTGGACATGACGGTGGCGGGCCAATCTAGTTCCGGGGTCGTAGGAACGACCCTATAGTCGTCGGACATGTCGGCGATTGGCCAACATTGTCCCGGGGTCGTGGGGGCGACCCTACAGTTGTCGGACATTTCGGCGGCTTGCCAACTTTGGCCCGGGGTCGCGGGGACAACCCTATAGTCGTCGGACATGTCGGCGGCTGGCCAACCTAGTCCCGAGGTCGTGGGGACGACCGTATAGTCGTCGGACATGTCGGCGGCTGGCCAACCTAGCCCCGGGGTCGTGGGGGCGACCCTACAGTCGTCGGACATTTCGGCGGCTTGCCAACTTTGGCCCGGGGTCGTGGGGACGATCCTATAGTCGTCGGACATGTCGGCGGCTGGCTAACTTTGGCCCGTGGTCGTGGGGACGACCCAATAGTCGTTCGACATATCGGCGGCTGGCCAACTTTGGCCCATGGTCGTGGGGACGACCCTATAGTCGTTGGACATGACGGTGGCGGGCCAATCTAGTCCCGAGGTCGTGGGGACGACCGTATAGTCGTCGGACATGTCGGCGGCTGGCCAACCTAGCCCCGGGGTCGTGGGGGCGACCCTACAGTCGTCGGACATTTCGGCGGCTTGCCAACTTTGGCCCGGGGTCGTGGGGCGACCCTATAGTCGTCGGACATGACGGTAGCGGGCCAATCTAGTCCCGAGGTCGTGGGGACGACCCTATAGTCGTCGGACATGTCGGCGATTGGCCAACATTGGCCCGGGGTCGTGGGGACGACCCCATAGTCGTCAGACATGACGGTGGCGGGCCAATCTAGTTCCGGGGTTGTGGGGACGACCCTATAGTCGTCGGATATTTTGGCGGCCGGCCAACTTTGGCCCGTGGTCGTGGGGACGACCCTATAGTCGTCGGAGAAGACGGCGGCTTGACATCTTTGGCCCGCGGTCCTGGGGACGACCCTATAGTCGTCGGCCATTTCGGCGGCATGCCATCTTTGGCCCGGGGTCGTGGGAACGACTGTTTAGCCGTCGGACATGTCGGCGGCTGGCCAACCTAGACCCGGGGTCGTGGGGACGACCCTATAGTCGTTGGACATGACGGTGGCGGGCCAATCTAGTCCCGGGGTCGTAGGGACGACCCTATAGTCGTCGGACATGTCGGCGATTGGCCAACATTGGCCCGGGGTCGTGGGGACGACCCTATAGTCGTCAGACATGACGGTGGCGGGCCAATCTAGTTCCGGGGTTGTGGGGACGACCCTATAGTCGTCGGACATTTCGGCGGCTTGCCAACTTTGGCCGTCGTCGGACGTGTTGGCGGCTTGTCAACCTAGTCCCGGGGTTGTGGGGACGACCCTATAGTCGTTGGACATGACGGTGGCGGGCCAATCTAGTTCCGGGGTCGTAGGAACGACCCTATAGTCGTCGGACATGTCGGCGATTGGCCAACATTGGCCCGGGGTCGTGGGGACGACCCTATAGTCGTCGGACATGTCGGCGGCTGGCCAACCTAGTCCCGGGGTCGTGGGGACGACCCTATAGTCGTCGGACAAGACGGCGGCTGGACATCTTTGGCCCGGGGTCGTGGGGACGACCCTATAGTCGTCGGACATGTTGGCGGCTTGTCAGCCTAGTCCCAGGGTCGTGGGTACGACCCTATAGTCGTCGGACAAGTCGGCGGCGGGCTAACCTTGTCCCGGGGTCGTGGGGACGACCCTATAGTCGTCCGACATGTCGGCGGCTGGCCAACTTTGGCCCGGTGGCGTGGGGACGACTCTATAGTCGTCGGAAATGTCGGCGGCTGGCCAACCTGGACCCGGGGTCGTGGGGACGACCCTATTGTCGTCGGACATGACGGTGGCGGGCTAATCTAGTCTCGCGGTCGTGGGGACGACCCTATAATCGTCGGACATGACGGTGGCGGGCCAATCTAGTCCCGGGGTCGTGGGGACGACCCTCATGTCGTCGGACATGTCGGCGGCTGGCCAACTTTGGCCCGGTGTCGTGGGGACGACTCTATAGTCGTCGGAAATGTCGGCGGCTGGCCAACCTGGACCCGGGGTCGTGGGGACGACCCTATTGTCGTCGGACATGACGGTGGCGGGCCAATCTAGTCTCGGGATCGTGGGGACGACCCTATAGTCGTCGGACATGTCGGCGGCTGGCCAACTTTGGCCCGGGGTCGTGGGGACGACCCTATAGTCGTCGGACATGACGGTGGCGGACCAATCTAGTCCCGGGGTCGTGGGGACGACCCTATAGTCGTCGGACTTGTCGGCGGCTGGCCAACTTTGGCCCGGTGTCGTGGGGACGACTCTGTAGTCGTCGGAAATGTCGGCGGCTGGCCAACCTGGACTCGGGGTCGTGGGGACGACCCTATTGTCGTCGGACATGACGGTGGCGGGCCAATCTAGTCTCGCGGTCGTGGGGACGACCCTATAATCGTCGGACATGACGGTGGCGGGCCAATCTAGTCCCGGGGTCGTGGGGACGACCCTATAGTCGTCGGACATTTCGGCGGCATGCCAACTTTGGCCCGTGGTCGTGGGGACGACCCTATAGATGTTGGACATGACGGTGGCGGGCTAATCTAGTCCCGGGGTCGTAGGGACGACCCTATAGTCGTTGGACATGTCGGCGATTGGCCAACATTGGCCCGGGGTCGTGGGGACGACCCTATAGTCGTCGGACATGTCGGCGGCTGGCCAACTTTGGCGCGTGGTCGTGGGGACGATCCGATTGTCGTCGGACATGTCGGCGGCTGGCCAACTTTGGCCCGTGGTCGTGGGGACGATCCAATAGTCGTCGGACATGTCGGCGGCTGGGCAACTTTGGCGCGTGGTCGTGGGGACGATCCGATTGTCGTCGGACATGTCGGCGGCTGGCCAACCTAGACCCGGGGTCGTGGGGACGACCCTATTGTCGTCGAACATGGCGGTGGCGGGCCAATCTAGTCCCGTGGTCGTGGGGACGACCCTATAGTCTTCGGACACGACGGTAGCGGGCCAATCTAGACCCGAGGTCCTGGGGACGACCCTATAGTAGTCGGACATGTCGGCGGCTGTCCAACTTTGGCCCGAGGTCGTGGGGACGACCCTATAGTCGTCGGACATGTCGGCGGCTGGCCAACTTTGGCCCGTGGTCGTGGGGACGACCCAATAGTCGTCGGACATGTCGGCGGCTGGCCAACTTTGGCCCGTGGTCGTGGGGACGATCCAATAGTCGTCGGTCATGTCGGCGGCTGGCCAACTTTGGCCCGTGGTCGTGGGGACGATCCGATAGTCGTTGGACATGTCAGCGGCTGGCCAACTTTGGCCCGGTGTCGTGGGGACGACTCTATAGTCGTCGGACATGTCGGCGGCTTGCCAACTTTGGCCCGGGGTCGTGGGGACGACCCTATAGTCGTCGGACAAGACGGCGGCTGGACATCTTTGGCCCGCGGTCGTGGGGACGACCCTATAGTCGTCGCATATGTTGGCGGCTTGTCAGCCTAGTCCCGGGGTCGTGGGTACGACCCTATAGTCGTCGGACAAGTCGGCGGCGGGCCAACCTTGTCCCGGGGTCGTAGGGACGACCCTATAGTCGTCGGACATATCGGCGGCTGGCCAACTTTGGCCCGTGGTCGTGGGGACGATCCAAAAGTCGTCGGACATGTCGGCGGCTGGCCAACTTTGGCCCGTGGTCGTGGGGACGATCCGATAGTCGTCGGACATGTCGGCGGCTGGCCAACCTAGACCCGGGGTCGTGGAGCCGACCCTATAGTCTTCGGACACGACGGTAGCGGGCCAATCTAGACCCGAGGTCCTGGGGACGACCCTATAGTAGTCGGACATGTCGGCGGCTGTCCAACTTTGGCCCGGGGTCGTGGGGACAACCCTATAGTCGTTGGACATGACGGTGGCGGGCCAATCTAGTCCCGGGGTCGTGGGGACGACCCTACAGTCGTCGGACATTTCGGCGGATTGCCAACTTTGGCCCGGCGTCGTGGGGACGACCCTATAGTCGTCGGACATGACGGTGGCGGACCAATCTAGTCCCGGGGTCGTGGGGACGACCCTATAGTCGTCGGACATGTCGGCGGCTGGCCAACTTTGGCCCGTGGTCGTGGGGACGATCCAATAGTCGTCGGACATGGCGGCTGGCGAACATTGGCCCGTGGTCGTGGGGACGACCCTATAGTCGTCGGACATGACGGTGGCGGGCCAATCTAGTCCCGGGTTCGTGGGGACGACCCTATAGTCGTCGGACAAGACGGCGGCTGGACATCTTTGGCACGCGGTCGTGGGGACGACCCTATAGTCGTCGGACATGTCGGCGGCTGGCCAACTTTGGCCCGTGGTCGTGGGGACGATCCGATAGTCGTCGGACATGTCGGCGGCTGGCCAACCTAGACCCGGGGTCGTGGAGCCGACCCTATTGTCGTCGGACATGGCGGTGGCGGGCCAATCTAGTCTCGTGGTCGTGGGGACGACCCTATAGTCGACGGACATGTCGGCGGCTGGCCAACATTGGCCCGTGGTCGTGGGGACGACCCAATAGTCGTCGGACATGTCGGCGGCTGGCCAACTTTGGCCCGTAGTCGTGGGGACGATCCAATAGTCGCCGGACATGACGGTGGCGGGCCAATCTAGTCCCGGGGTCGTAGGAACAACACAATAGTCGTCGGACATGTCGGCGATTGGCCAACATTGGCCCGGGGTCGTGGGGACGACCCTATAGTCGTCGGACATGTCGGCGATTGGCCAACATTGGCCCGGGGTCGTGGGGACGACCCCATAGTCGTAGGACAAGTCGGCGTTTGGCCATCTTTGGCCCGGGGTCGTGGGGACGACTGTTTAGCCGTCGGACAAGTCGGCGGCGGGCCAACCTTGTCCCGGGGTCGTAGGGACGACCCTATAGTCGTCGGACATATCGGCGGCTGGCCAACTTTGGCCCGTGGTCGTGGGGACGATCCAAAAGTCGTCGGACATGTCGGCGGCTGGCCAACTTTGGCCCGTGGTCGTGGGGACGATCCGATAGTCGTCGGACATGTCGGCGGCTGGCCAACCTAGACCCGGGGTCGTGGAGCCGACCCTATTGTCGTCGGACATGGCGGTGGCGGGCCAATCTAGTCTCGTGGTCGTGGGGATGACCCTATAGTCGACGGACATGTCGGCGGCTGGCCAACATTGGCCCGTGGTCGTGGGGACGACCCAATAGTCGTCGGACATGTCGGCGGCTGGCCAACTTTGGCCCGTAGTCGTGGGGACGATCCAATAGTCGCCGGACATGACGGTGGCGGGCCAATCTAGTCCCGGGGTCGTAGGAACAACACAATAGTCGTCGGACATGTCGGCGATTGGCCAACATTGGCCCGGGGTCGTGGGGACGACCCTATAGTCGTCGGACATGTCGGCGATTGGCCAACATTGGCCCGGGGTCGTGGGGACGACCCTATAGTCGTAGGACAAGTCGGCGTTTGGCCATCTTTGGCCCGGGGTCGTGGGGACGACTGTTTAGCCGTCGGACATGTCGGCGGCTGGCCAAACTAGACCCGGGGTCGTGGGGACGACCCTATAGTCGTTGGACATGACGGTGGCGGGCCAATCTAGTCCCGGGGTCGTAGGGACGACCCTATAGTCTTCGGACATGTCGGCGGCTGGCCAACTTTGGCCCGTGGTCGTGGGGAAGACCCAATAGTCGTCGGACATGTCGGCGGCTGGCCAACTTTGGTCTGTGATTGTGGGGACGACCCTATAGTCGTTGGACATGTCGGCGGCTGGCCAACTTTGGCCCGTGGTCGTGGAGACGACTGTATAGTCGTCGGACATGTCGGCGGCTGGCCATTCTAGTCCCGGGGTCGTGGGGACGACCCTATTGTCGTCGGACATGACGGTGGCGGGCCAATCTAGTCCCGGGGTCGTGGGGACGACCCTATAGTCGTCGGACATGTCGGCGGCTGGCCATTCTAATCCCGGGGTCGTGGGGACGACCCTATTGTCGTCGGACATGACGGTGGCGGGCCAATCTAGTCCCGGGGTCGTGGGGACGACCCTATAGTCGTCGGACATGTCGGCGGCTGGCCAACTTTGGCCCGTGGTCGTGGGGACGACCGTATAGTCGTCGGACATGTCGGCGGCTGGCCAACTTTGGCCCGTGGTCGTGGGGACGACCGTATAGTCGTCGGACATGTCGGCGGCTGGCCATTCTAGTCCCGGGGTCGTGGGGAAGACCCTATAGTCGTCGGACATGTCGGCGGCGGGCCAACTTTGGCCCGGGGTCGTGGAGACGACCCTATAGTCATCGGACATGACGGCGATTGGCCATTATTGGCCCGGGGTCGTGGGGACGACCGTATATTCGTCGGACATGACGGTGGCGGGCTAATCTAGTCCCGGGGTCGTGGGGACGACCCTATAGTCGTCGGACATGACGGTGGCGGGCCAATCTAGTCCCGGGGTTGTGGGGACATGTCGGCGACTTGCCAAATGTGCCCGGGGTCGTGGGGACGACCCTATAGTGGTCGGACAAGTCGGTGGCGGGCCAATCTAGTCCCGGGGTCGTGGGGACGACCCTATAGTCGTCGGAAATAACCATGGCGGGGCAATCTATTCCCGGGGTCGTGGGCACGACCCTGTAGTCGTCGGACATGACGGTGGCGGGCCAATCTAGTCCCGGGGTCATGGGAACGACCCTATAGTCGTCGGACATGTCGGCGGCTGGCCAACTTTGGCCCGTGGTTGTGGGGACGACCATATAGTCGTTGGACGTGACGGTGGCGGGCCAATCTAGTCCCGGGGTCGTAGGGACGACCCTATAGTCGTCGGACATGTCGGCGATTGGCCAACATTGGCCCGGGGTCGTGGGGACGACCCTATAGTCGTCGGACATGTCGGCGGCTGGCCAACCTAGTCCCGAGGTCGTGGGGACGACCCTATAGTCGTCGGACATGTCGGCGGCTGGCCAACTTTGGCCCGTGGTTGTGGGGACGACCATATAGTCGTTGGACGTGACGGTGGCGGGCCAATCTAGTCCCGGGGTCGTGGGGACGACCCTATAGTTGTCGGACAAGACGGCGGCTGGCCAACCTGGACCCGGGGTCGTGGGGACGACCCTATAGTCGTTGGACATGACGGTGGTGGGCCAATCTAGTCCCGGGGTCGTGGGGACGACCCTACAGTCGTCGGACATTTCGGCGGCTTGCCAACTTTGGCCCGTGGTCGTGGGGACGACCCTATAGTCGTCGGACATTTCGGCGGCATGCCACCTTTGGCCTGGGGTCGTGGGGACGACCCTATAGTCGTCGTACAAGTCGGCGGCGGGCCAAGCTTGTCCCGTGGTCGTGGGTACGATCCGATACTTGTCGGATATGACGGTGGCGGGCCAATCTAGTCCCGGGGTCGTGGGGACGACCCTATAGTCGTCGGACATTTCGGCGGCTTGCCAACTTTTGCCCGTGGTCGTGGGGACGACCCTATAGTCGTCGGACATTTCGGCGGCATGCCACCTTTGGCCTGGGGTCGTGGGGACGACCCTATAGTCGTCGTACAAGTCGGCGGCGGGCCAAGCTTGTCCCGTGGTCGTGGGTACGATCCGATAGTTGTCGGACATGACGGTGGCGGGCCAATCTAGTCCCGGGGTCGTGGGGACGACCCTATAGTCGGCGGACATTTCGGCGGCTTGCCAACTTTGGCCGTCGTCGGACGTGTTGGCGGCTTGTCAACCTAGTCCCGGGGTTGTGGGGACGACCCTATAGTCGTTGGACATGACGGTGGCGGGCCAATCTAGTTCCGGGGTCGTAGGAACGACCCTATAGTCGTCGGACATGTCGGCGATTGGCCAACATTGTCCCGGGGTCGTGGGGGCGACCCTACAGTTGTCGGACATTTCGGCGGCTTGCCAACTTTGGCCCGGGGTCGTGGGGACAACCCTATAGTCGTCGGACATGTCGGCGGCTGGCCAACCTAGTCCCGAGGTCGTGGGGACGATCGTATAGTCGTCGGACATGTCGGCGGCTGGCCAACCTAGACCCGGGGTCGTGGAGCCGACCCTATTGTCGTCGGACATGGCGGTGGCGGGCCAATCTAGTCTCGTGGTCGTGGGGATGACCCTATAGTCGACGGACATGTCGGCGGCTGGCCAACATTGGCCCGTGGTCGTGGGGACGACCCAATAGTCGTCGGACATGTCGGCGGCTGGCCAACTTTGGCCCGTAGTCGTGGGGACGATCCAATAGTCGCCGGACATGACGGTGGCGGGCCAATCTAGTCCCGGGGTCGTAGGAACAACACAATAGTCGTCAGACATGTCGGCGATTGGCCAACATTGGCCCGGGGTCGTGGGGACGACCCTATAGTCGTCGGACATGTCGGCGATTGGCCAACATTGGCCCGGGGTCGTGGGGACGACCCTATAGTCGTAGGACAAGTCGGCGTTTGGCCATCTTTGGCCCGGGGTCGTGGGGACGACTGTTTAGCCGTCGGACATGTCGGCGGTTGGCCAACCTAGACCCGGGGTCGTGGGGACGACCCTATAGTCGTTGGACATGACGGTGGCGGGCCAATCTAGTCCCGGGGTCGTAGGGACGACCCTATAGTCTTCGGACATGTCGGCGGCTGGCCAACTTTGGCCCGTGGTCGTGGGGAAGACCCAATAGTCGTCGGACATGTCGGCGGCTGGCCAACTTTGGTCTGTGATTGTGGGGACGACCCTATAGTCGTTGGACATGTCGGCGGCTGGCCAACTTTGGCCCGTGGTCGTGGAGACGACTGTATAGTCGTCGGACATGTCGGCGGCTGGCCATTCTAGTCCCGGGGTCGTGGGGACGACCCTATTGTCGTCGGACATGACGGTGGCGGGCCAATCTAGTCCCGGGGTCGTGGGGACGACCCTATAGTCGTCGGACATGTCGGCGGCTGGCCATTCTAATCCCGGGGTCGTGGGGACGACCCTATTGTCGTCGGACATGACGGTGGCGGGCCAATCTAGTCCCGGGGTCGTGGGGACGACCCTATAGTCGTCGGACATGTCGGCGGCTGGCCAACTTTGGCCCGTGGTCGTGGGGACGACCGTATAGTCGTCGGACATGTCGGCGGCTGGCCAACTTTGGCCCGTGGTCGTGGGGACGACCGTATAGTCGTCGGACATGTCGGCGGCTGGCCATTCTAGTCCCGGGATCGTGGGGAAGACCCTATAGTCGTCGGACATGTCGGCGGCGGGCCAACTTTGGCCCGGGGTCGTGGAGACGACCCTATAGTCATCGGACATGACGGCGATTGGCCATTATTGGCCCGGGGTCGTGGGGACGACCGTATATTCGTCGGACATGACGGTGGCGGGCTAATCTAGTCCCGGGGTCGTGGGGACGACCCTATAGTCGTCGGACATGTCGGCGATTGGCCAACATTGGCCCGGGGTCGTGGGGACGACCCTATAGTCGTCGGACATGACGGTGGCGGACCAATCTAGTCCCGGGGTCGTGGGGACGACCCTATAGTCGTCGGACATGTCGGCGGCTGGCCAACATTGGCCCGTGGTCGTGGGGACGATCCAATAGTCGTCGGACATGTCGGCGGCTGGCCAACTTTGGCCCGTGGTTGTGGGGACGACCCTATAGTCGTTGGACATGACGGTGGCGGGCCAATCTAGTCCCGGGGTCGTGGGTACGACCCTATAGTCGTCGGACAAGACGGCGGCTGGACATCTTTGGCCCGGGGTCGTGGGGACGACCCTATAGTCGTCGGACATGTTGGCGGCTTGTCAGCATAGTCCCGGGGTCGTGGGTACGACCCTATAGTCGTCGGACAAGTCGGCGGCTGGCCAACCTAGACCCGGGGTCGTGGGGACGACCCTATTGTCGTCGGACATGACGGTGGCGGGCCAATCTAGTCCCGGGGTCGTGGGGACGACCCTATAGTCGTCGGACATGTCGGCGATTGGCCAACATTGGCCCGGGGTCGTGGGGACGACCCTATAGTCGTCGGACATGACGGCGGCTGGCCAACTTTGGCCCGGGGTCGTGGGGACGACTCTATAGTCGTCGGAATGTCGGCGGCTGGCCAACCTGGACTCGGGGTCGTGGGGACGACCCTATAGTCGTCGGACAAGACGGCGGCTGGACATCTTTGGCCCGGTGTCGTGGGGACGACCCTATAGTCGTCGGACATGTTGGCGGCTTGTCAGCCTAGTCCCGGGGTCGTGGGTACGACCCTATAGTCGTCGGACAAATCGGCGGCTGGCCAACCTAGACCCGGGGTCGTGGGGACGACCCTATTGTCGTCGGACATGACGGTGGCGGGCCAATCTAGTCCCGGGGTCGTGGGGACGACCCTATAGTCGTCGGACATGTCGGCGGCTGGCCAACTTTGGCCCGGTGTCGTGGGGACGACCCTATAGTCGTCGGACATGTCGGCGGCTGGCCAACTTTGGCGCGTGGTCGTGGGGACGATCCGATTGTCGTCGGACATGTCGGCGGCTGGCCAACTTTGGCACCGTGGTCGTGGGGACGATCCAATAGTCGTCGGACATGTCGGCGGCTGGCCAACTTTGGCGCGTGGTCGTGGGGACGATCCGATTGTCGTCGGACATGTCGGCGGCTGGCCAACCTAGACCCGGGGTCGTGGGGACGACCCTATTGTCGTCGGACATGGCGGTGGCGGGCCAATCTAGTCCCGTGGTCGTGGGGACGACCCTATAGTCTTCGGACATGACGGTAGCGGGCCAATCTAGACCCGAGGTCCTGGGCACGACCCTATAGTAGTCGGACATGTCGGCGGCTGTCCAACATTGGCCCGGTGTCGTGGGGACGACTCTATAGTCGTCGGACATGTCGGCGGCTGGCCAACCTAGACCCGGGGTCGTGGGGACGACCCTATTGTCGTCGGACATGACGGTGGCGGGCCAATCTAGTCCCGGTGTCGTGGGGACGACCCTATAGTCGTCGGACATGTCGGCGGCTGGCCAACTTTGGCCCGGGGTCGTGGGGACGACCCTATAGTCGTCGGACATGACGGTGGCGGACCAATCTAGTCCCGGGGTCGTGGGGACGACCCTATAGTCGTCGGACATGTCGGCGGCTGGCCAACTTTGGCCCGGGGTCGTGGGGACGACTCTATAGTCGTCGGAATGTCGGCGGCTGGCCAACCTGGACTCGGGGTCGTGGGGACGACCCTATAGTCGTCGGACAAGACGGAGGCTGGACATCTTTGGCCCGGTGTCGTGGGGACGACCCTATAGTCGTCGGACATGTTGGCGGCTTGTCAGCCTAGTCCCGGGGTCGTGGGTACGACCCTATAGTCGTCGGACAACTCGGCGGCTGGCCAACTTTGGCCCGGTGTCGTGGGGACGACCCTATAATCGTCGGACATGACGGTGGCGGGCCAATCTAGACCCGGGGTCGTGGGGACGACCCTATAATCGTTGGACATGACGGTGGCGGGCCAATCTAGTCCCGGGGTCGTAGGGACGACCCTATAGTCGTCGGACATGTTGGCGGCTTGTCAGCCTAGTCCCAGGGTCGTGGGTACGACCCTATAGTCGTCGGACAAGTCGGCGGCGGGCCAACCTAGACCCGGGGTCGTGGGGACGACCCTATTGTCGTCGGACATGACGGTGGCGGGCCAATCTAGTCCCGGGGTCGTGGGGACGACCCTATAGTCGTCGGACATGTCGGCGGCTGTCCAACTTTGGCCCGGTGTCGTGGGGACGATTCTATAGTCGTCGGATATGTCGGCGGCTGGCCAACCTAGACCCGGGGTCGTGGGGACGACCCTATTGTCGTCGGACATGACGGTGGCGGGCCAATCTAGTCCCGGGGTCGTGGGGACAACCCTATAGTCGTCGGACAAGTCGGCGGCGGGCCAAGCTTGTCCCGGGGTCGTGGGGACGACCCTATAATCGTCGGACATGACGGTGGCGGGCCAATCTAGTACCGGGGTCGTGGGGACGACCCTATAATCGTTGGACATGACGGTGGCGGGCCAATCTAGTCCCGGGGTCGTAGGGACGACCCTATAGTCGTCGGACATGTTGGCGGCTTGTCAGCCTAGTCCCAGGGTCGTGGGTACGACCCTATAGTCGTCGGACAAGTCGGCGGCGGGCCAACCTTGTCCCGGGGTCGTGGGGACGACCCTATAGTCGTCGGACATGTCGGCGGCTGGCCAACTTTGGCGCGTGGTCGTGGGGACGATCCGATTGTCGTCGGACATGTCGGCGGCTGGCCAACCTAGACCCGGGGTCGTGGGGACGACCCTATTGTCGTCGAACATGGCGGTGGCGGGCCAATCTAGTCCCGTGGTCGTGGGGACGACCCTATAGTCTTCGGACACGACGGTAGCGGGCCAATCTAGACCCGAGGTCCTGGGGACGACCCTATAGTAGTCGGACATGTCGGCGGCTGTCCAACTTTGGCCCGGAGTCGTGGGGACGACTCTATAGTCGTCGGACATGTCGGCGGCTGGCCAACCTAGACCCGGGGTCGTGGGGACGACCCTATAGTCGTCGGACATGTTGGCGATTGGCCAACATTGGCCCGGGGTCGTCGGGACGACCCTATAGTCGTCGGACATGTCGGCGGCTGGCCAACCTAGTCCCGGGGTCGTGGGGACGACCCTATAGTCGTCGGACATTTCGGCGGCTTGCCAACTTTAGCCCGGGGTCGTGGGGACGACCCTATAGTCGTCGGACATTTCGGCGGCATGCCAACTTTGGCCCGGGGTCGTGAGGACGACCCTATAGTCGTTGGACATGACGGTGGCGGGCCAATCTAGTCCCGGGGTCGTGGGGACGACCCTACAGTCGTCGGACATTTCGGCGGATTGCCAACTTTGGCCCGGCGTCGTGGGGACGACCCTATAGTCGTCGGACATGACGGTGGCGGACCAATCTAGTCCCGGGGTCGTGGGGACGACCCTATAGTCGTCGGACATGTCGGCGGCTGGCCAACTTTGGCCCGTGGTCGTGGGGACGATCCAATAGTCGTCGGACATGGCGGCTGGCCAACATTGGCCCGTGGTCGTGGGGACGACCCTATAGTCGTCGGACATGACGGTGGCGGGCCAATCTAGTCCCGGGTTCGTGGGGACGACCCTATAGTTGTCGGACAAGACGGCGGCTGGACATCCTTGGCTCGCGGTCGTGGGGGCGACCCTATTGTCGTCGGACATTTCGGCGGCTTGTCAACCTAGTCCCGGGGTCGTGGGGACGACCCTATAGTCGTTGGACATGACGGTGGCGGGCCAACCTGGTCCCGGGGACGTGGGGACGACCCTATAGTCGTCGGACATGACGGTGGCGGGCCAATCTAGTCCCGGGGTCGTGGGGACGACCCTATAGTCGTCGGACAAGACCGCGGCTGGACATCTTTGGCCCGCGGTCGTGGGGACGACCCTATAGTCGTCGGACATGTCGGCGGCTGGCCAACCTAGTCCCGGGTTCGTGGGGACGACCCTATAGTCGTTGGACATGACGGTGGCGGGCCAATCTAGTCCCGGGGTCGTAGGGACGACCCTGTAGTCGTCGGACATGTCGGCGATTGGCCAGCATTGGCCCGGGGTCGTGGGGACGACCCTATAGTCTTCGGACATGACGGTAGCGGGCCAATCTAGACCCGAGGTCGTGGGGACGACCCTCTAGTCGTCGGACATGTTGGCGATTGGCCAACATTGGCCCGGGGTCGTCGGGACGACCCTATAGTCGTCGGACATGTCGGCGGCTGGCCAACCTAGTCCCGGGGTCGTGGGGACGACCCTATAGTCGTCGGACATTTCGGCGGCTTGCCAACTTTGGCCCGGGGTCGTGGGGACGACCCTATAGTCGTCGGACATGTCGGCGGCTGGCCAACTTTGGCCCGTGGTCGTGGGGACGATCCAATAGTCGTCGGACATGTCGGCGGTTGGCCAACTTTGGCCCGTGGTTGTGGGAACGACCCTATAGTCGTTGGACATGACGGTGGCGGGCCAATCTAGTCCCGGGGTCGTGGGGACGACCCTACAGTCTTCGGACATTTCGGCGGCTTGCCAACTTTGGCCCGGGGTCGTGGGGACGACCCTATAATCGTCGGACATTTCGGCGGCATGCCAACTTTGGCCCGTGATCGTGGGGACGACCCTATAGTCGTTGGACATGACGGTGGCCGGCCAATCTAGTCCCGAGGTCCTGGGGACGACCGTATAGTCGTCGGACAAGTCGGCGGCTGGCCAACCTAGACCCGGGGTCGTGGGGACGACCGTATTGTCGTCGGACATGACGGTGGCGGGCCAATCTAGTCCCGGGGTCGTGGGGACGACCCTATAGTCGTTGGACATGACGGTGGCGGGCCAATCTAGTCCCGGGGTCGTAGGGACGACCCTATAGTCGTCGGACATGTCGGCGATTGGCCAACATTGGCCCGGGGTCGTGGGGACGACCCTATAGTCGTCGGACATGTCGGCGGCTGGCCAACCTAGTCCCGAGGTCGAGGGGACGACCCTATAGTCGTCGGACATGTCGGCGGGTGGCCATCTTTGGCCCGTGGTTGTGGGGGCGACCATATAGTCGTTGGACGTGACGGTGGCGGGCCAATCTAGTCCCGGGGTCGTGGGGACGACCCTATAGTCGTCGGACAAGACGGCGGCTGGACATCTTTGGCCCGGGGTCGTGGGGACGACCCTATAGTCGTCGGACATGTTGGCGGCTTGTCAGCCTAGTCCTAGCGTCGTGGGTACGACCCTATAGTCGTCGGACAAGTCGGCGGCGGGCTAACCTTGTCCCGGGGTCGTGGGGACGACCCTATAGTCGTCGGACATGTCGGCGGCTGGCCAACTTTGGCCCGGTGTCGTGGGGACGACTCTATAGTCGTCGGAAATGTCGGCGGCTGGCCAACCTGGACCCGGGGTCGTGGGGACGACCCTATTGTCGGCGGACATGACGGTGGCGGGCCAATCTAGTCTCGCGGTCGTGGGGACGACCCTATAATCGTCGGACATGACGGTGGCGGGCCAATCTAGTCCCGGGGTCGTGGGGACGACCCTATAGTCGTCGGACATGTCGGCGGCTGGCCAACTTTGGCCCGGTGTCGTGGGGACGACTCTATAGTCGTCGGAAATGTCGGCGGCTGGCCAACCTGGACCCGGGGTCGTGGGGACGACCCTATTGTCGTCGGACATGACGGTGGCGGGCCAATCTAGTCTCGGGGTCGTGGGGACGACCCTATAGTCGTCGGACATGTCGGCGGCTGGCCAACTTTGGCCCGGGGTCGTGGGGACGACCCTATAGTCGTCGGACATGACGGGGGCGGACCAATCTAGTCCCGGGGTCGTGGGGACGACCCTATAGTCGTCGGACATGTCGGCGGCTGGCCAACTTTGGCCCGGGGTCGTGGGGACGACTCTATAGTCGTCGGAATGTCGGCGGCTGGCCAACCTGGACTCGGGGTCGTGGGGACGACCCTATAGTCGTCGGACAAGACGGCGGCTGGACATCTTTGGCCCGGTGTCGTGGGGACGACCCTGTAGTCGTCGGACATGTTGGCGGCTTGTCAGCCTAGTCCCGGGGTCGTGGGTACGACCCTATAGTCGTCGGACAAGTCGGCGGCTGGCCAACCTAGACCCGGGGTCGTGGGGACGACCCTATTGTCGTCGGACATGACGGTGGCGGGCCAATCTAGTCCCGGGGTCGTGGGGACGATCCTATAGTCGTCGGACATGTCGGCGGCTGTCCAACTTTGGCCCGGTGTCGTGGGGACGATTCGATAGTCGTCGGACATGTCGGCGGCTGGCCAACCTAGACCCGGGGTCGTGGGGACGACCCTATTGTCGTCGGACATGACGGTAGCGGGCCAATCTAGTCTCGGGGTCGTGGGGACGACCCTATAGTCGTCGGACATGTCGGCGGCTGGCCAACTTTGGCCCGGGGTCGTGGGGACGATCCAATAATCGTCGGACATGTCGGCGGCTGGCCAACTTTGGCCCGTGGTGGTGGGGGACGACCCTATTGTCGTCGGACATGACGGTGGCGGGCCAATCTAGTCCCGGGGTCGTGGGGACGACCCTATAGTCGTCGGACATTTCGGCGGCATGCCAACTTTGGCCCGTGATCGTGGGGACGACCCTATAGTCGTTGGACATGACGGTGGCCGGCCAATCTAGTCCCGAGGTCCTGGGGACGACCGTATAGTCGTCGGACAAGTCGGCGGCTGGCCAACCTAGACCGGGGTCGTGGGGACGACCCTATAGTCGTCGGACATGTCGGCGCTGGCCAACTTTGGCCCGGTGTCGTGGGGACGACTCTATAGTCGTCGGAAATGTCGGCGGCTTGTCAGCCTAGTCCTAGCGTCGTGGGTACGACCCTATAGTCGTCGGACAAGTCGGCGGCGGGCTAACCTTGTCCCGGGGTCGTGGGGACGACCCTATAGTCGTCGGACATGTCGCGGCTGGCCAACTTTGGCCCGGTGTCGTGGGGACGACTCTATAGTCGTCGGAAATGTCGGCGGCTGGCCATCTTTGGCCGGGGTCGTGGGGACGACCCTATAGTCGTCGGACATGTTGGCGGCTTGTCAGCCTAGTCCCTAGCGTCGTGGGTACGACCTATAGTCGTCGGACAAGTCGGCGGCGGGCTAACCTTGTCCCGGGGTCGTGGGGACGACCCTATTGTCGTCGGACATGTCGGCGGCTGGCCAACTTTGGCCCGGTGTCGTGGGGACGACTCTATAGTCGTCGGAAATGTCGGCGGCTGGCCAACCTGGACCCGGGTCGTGGAGACGACCCCATAGTCGTCGGACATGACGTGGCGGGCCAATCTAGTCTCGGGGTCGTGGGGACGACCCTATAGTCGTCGGACATGTCGGCGGCTGGCCAACTTTGGCCCGGGGTCGTGGGGACGACCCTATAGTCGTCGGACATGACGGTGGCGGACCAATCTAGTCCCGGGGTCGTGGGGACGACCCTATAGTCGTCGGACATGTCGGCGGCTGGCCAACTTTGGCCCGGGGTCGTGGGGACGACTCTATAGTCGTCGGAATGTCGGCGGCTGGCCAACCTGGACTCGGGGTCGTGGGGACGACCCTATAGTCGTCGGACAAGACGGCGGCTGGACATCTTTGGCCCGGTGTCGTGGGGACGACCCTGTAGTCGTCGGACATGTTGGCGGCTTGTCAGCCTAGTCCCGGGGTCGTGGGTACGACCCTATAGTCGTCGGACAAGTCGGCGGCTGGCCAACCTAGACCCGGGGTCGTGGGGACGACCCTATTGTCGTCGGACATGACGGTGGCGGGCCAATCTAGTCCCGGGGTCGTGGGGACGATCCTATAGTCGTCGGACATGTCGGCGGCTGTCCAACTTTGGCCCGGTGTCGTGGGGACGATTCGATAGTCGTCGGACATGTCGGCGGCTGGCCAACCTAGACCCGGGGTCGTGGGGACGACCGTATTGTCGTCGGACATGACGGTGGCGGGCCAATCTAGTCCCGGGGTCGTGGGGACGACCCTATAGTCGTTGGACATGACGGTGGCGGGCCAATCTAGTCCCGGGGTCGTAGGGACGACCCTATAGTCGTCGGACATGTCGGCGATTGGCCAACATTGGCCCGGGGTCGTGGGGACGACCCTATAGTCGTCGGACATGTCGGCGGCTGGCCAACCTAGTCCCGAGGTCGAGGGGACGACCCTATAGTCGTCGGACATGTCGGCGGGTGGCCATCTTTGGCCCGTGGTTGTGGGGACGACCATATAGTCGTTGGACGTGACGGTGGCGGGCCAATCTAGTCCCGGGGTCGTGGGGACGACCCTATAGTCGTCGGACAAGACGGCGGCTGGACATCTTTGGCCCGGGGTCGTGGGGACGACCCTATAGTCGTCGGACATGTTGGCGGCTTGTCAGCCTAGTCCTAGCGTCGTGGGTACGACCCTATAGTCGTCGGACAAGTCGGCGGCGGGCTAACCTTGTCCCGGGGTCGTGGGGACGACCCTATAGTCGTCGGACATGTCGGCGGCTGGCCAACTTTGGCCCGGTGTCGTGGGGACGACTCTATAGTCGTCGGAAATGTCGGCGGCTGGCCAACCTGGACCCGGGGTCGTGGGGACGACCCTATAGTCGTCGGACATGTCGGCGGCTGGCCAACTTTGGCCCGGTGTCGTGGGGACGACTCTATAGTCGTCGGAAATGTCGGCGGCTGGCCAACCTGGACCCGGGGTCGTGGGGACGACCCTATTGTCGTCGGACATGACGGTGGCGGGCCAATCTAGTCTCGCGGTCGTGGGGACGACCCTATAATCGTCGGACATGACGGTGGCGGGCCAATCTAGTCCCGGGGTCGTGGGGACGACCCTATAGTCGTCGGACATGTCGGCGGCTGGCCAACTTTGGCCCGGTGTCGTGGGGACGACTCTATAGTCGTCGGAAATGTCGGCGGCTGGCCAACCTGGACCCGGGGTCGTGGAGACGACCCTATTGTCGTCGGACATGACGGTGGCGGGCCAATCTAGTCTCGGGGTCGTGGGGACGACCCTATAGTCGTCGGACATGTCGGCGGCTGGCCAACTTTGGCCCGGGGTCGTGGGGACGACCCTATAGTCGTCGGACATGACGGTGGCGGACCAATCTAGTCCCGGTGTCGTGGGGACGACCCTATAGTCGTCGGACATGTCGGCGGCTGGCCAACTTTGGCCCGGGGTCGTGGGGACGACTCTATAGTCGTCGGAATGTCGGCGGCTGGCCAACCTGGACTCGAGGTCGTGGGGACGACCCTATAGTCGTCGGACAAGACGGCGGCTGGACATCTTTGGCCCGGTGTCGTGGGGACGACCCTGTAGTCGTCGGACATGTTGGCGGCTTGTCAGCCTAGTCCCGGGGTCGTGGGTACGACCCTATAGTCGTCGGACAAGTCGGCGGCTGGCCAACCTAGACCCGGGGTCGTGGGGACGACCCTATTGTCGTCGGACATGACGGTGGCGGGCCAATCTAGACCCGGGGCCGTGGGGACGATCCTATAGTCGTCGGACATGTCGGCGGCTGTCCAACTTTGGCCCGGTGTCGTGGGGACGATTCGATAGTCGTCGGACATGTCGGCGGCTGGCCAACCTAGACCCGGGGTCGTGGGGACGACCCTATTGTCGTCGGACATGACGGTAGCGGGCCAATCTAGTCTCGGGGTCGTGGGGACGACCCTATAGTCGTCGGACATGTCGGCGGCTGGCCAACTTTGGCCCGGGGTCGTGGGGACGATCCAATAATCGTCGGACATGTCGGCGGCTGGCCAACTTTGGCCCGTGGTGGTGGGGACGACCCTATTGTCGTCGGACATGACGGTGGCGGGCCAATCTAGTCCCGGGGTCGAGGGGACGACCCTATAGTCGTCGGACATTTCGGCGGCATGCCAACTTTGGCCCGTGATCGTGGGGACGACCCTATAGTCGTTGGACATGACGGTGGCCGGCCAATCTAGTCCCGAGGTCCTGGGGACGACCGTATAGTCGTCGGACAAGTCGGCGGCTGGCCAACCTAGACCCGGGGTCGTGGGGACGACCCTATAGTCGTCGGACATGTCGGCAGCTGGCCAACTTTGGCCCGGTGTCGTGGGGACGACTCTATAGTCGTCGTATAGTCGTCGGAAATGTCGGCGGCTGGCCAACCTGGACCCGGGGTCGTGGGGACGACCCTATTGTCGTCGGACATGACGGTGGCGGACCAATCTAGTCTCGGGGTCGTGGGGACGACCCTATAGTCGTCGGACATGTCGGCGGCTGGCCAACTTTGGCCCGGGGTCGTGGGGACGACCCTATAGTCGTCGGACATGACGGTGGCATGCCAACTTTGGCCCGGGGTCGTGGGACGACCCTATAGTCGTCGGACTTGACGGTAGCGGGCCAATCTAGTCCCGAGGTCGTGGGGACGACCCTATATTCGTCGGACAAGTCGGCGGCGGGCCAAGCTTGTCCCGGGGTCGTGGGGACGACCCTACAGTGTTCGGACATTTCGGCGGCTTGCCAACTTTGGCCCGGGGTCGTGGGGACGACCCTATAATCGTCGGACATTTCGGCGGCATGCCAACTTTGGCCCGTGGTCGTGGGGACGCCCCTATAGTCGTCGGACTTGACGGTGGCGGGCCAATCTAGTCCCGGGGTCGTGGGGACGACCCTATAGTCGTCGGACAAGACGGTGGCGGACCAATCTAGTCCCGGGGTCGTGGGGACGACCCTATAGTCGTCGGACAAGACGGTGGCGGACCAATCTAGTCCCGGGGTCGTGGGGACGACCCTATAGTCGTCGGACATGTCGGCGGCTGGCCATCTTTGGCCCGTGGTCGTGGGGAGGACCCTATAATCGTCGGACATTTCGGCGGCATGCCAACTTTGGCCCGTGGTCGTGGGGACGACCCTATAGTCGTTGGACATGACGCTGGCGGGCCAATCTAGTCCCGGGGTCGTAGGGACGACCCTATAGTCGTCGGACATGTCGGCGATTGGCCAACATTGGCCCGGGGTCGTGGGGACGACCCTATAGTCGTCGGACATGTCGGCGGCTGTCCAACTTTGGCCCGGTGTCGTGGGGACGACTCTATAGTCGTCGGAACTGTCGGCCGCGGGCCAACCTGGCCCGGGGTCGTGGGGACGACCCTATTGTCGTCGGACATGACGGTGACGGAGCCAATCTAGTCTCGGGGTCGTGGGGGCGACCCTATAGTCGTCGGACATGTCGGCGGCTGGCCAACTTTGGCCCGGGGTCGTGGGGACGACCCTATAATCGTCGGACATTTCGGCGGCATGCCAACTTTGGCCCGTGGTCGTGGGGACGACCCTATAGTCGTTGGACATGACGCTGGCGGGCCAATCTAGTCCCGGGGTCGTTGGGACGACCCTATAGTCGTCGGACATGTCGGCGATTGGCCAACATTGGCCCGGGGTCGTGGGGACGACCCTATAGTCGTCGGACATGTCGGCGGCTGTCCAACTTTGGCCCGGTGTCGTGGGGACGACTCTATAGTCGTCGGAAATGACGGCCGCTGGCCAATCTGGCCCGGGGTCGTGGGGACGACTCTATAGTCGTCGGAAATGTCGGCGGCTGGCCAACCTGGACTCGGGGTCGTGGGGACGACCCTATAGTCGTCGGACAAGACGGCGGCTGGACATCTTTGGCCCGAGGTCGTGGGGACGACCCTATAGTCGTCGGACATGTTGGCGGCTTGTCAGCCTAGTCCCAGGGTCGTGGGAACGACCCTATAGTCGTCGGACAAGTCGGCGGCGGGCCAACCTTGTCCCGGGGTCGTGGGGACGACCCTATAGTCGTCGGACAGGACGGCGGCTGGCCAACTTTGGCCCGTGGTTGTGGGGACGACCCTATAGTCGTTGGACATGACGGTGGCGGGCCAATCTAGTCCCGGGGTCGTGGGGACGACCCTATAGTCGTCGGACAAGACGGCGGCTGGACATCTTTGGCCCGGGGTCGTGGGGACGACCCTATAGTCGTCGGACATGTTGGAGGCTTGTCAGCCTAGTCCCAGGGTCGTGGGAACGACCCTATAGTCGTCGGACATTTCGGCGGCTTGCCAACTTTGGCCCGGGGTCGTGGGGACGACCCTATAGTCGTCGGACTTGACGGTGGCGGGCCAATCTAGTCCCGGGGTCTTGGGGACGACCCTACAGTCGTCGGACATTTCGGAGGCTTGCCAACTTTGGCCCGGGGTGGTGGGGACGACCCTATAGACGTCGGACATGTCGGCGGCTGGCCAACCTAGTCCCGAGGTCGTGGGGACGACCCTATAGTCGTCGGACTTGACGGTGGCGGGCCAATCTAGTCCCGGGGTCGTGGGGACGACCCTACAGTCGTCGGACATTTCGGCGGCTTGCCATCTTTGGCCCGGGGTCGTGGGGACGACCCTATAGTCGTCGGACAAGACGGCGGCGGGCCAATCCAGTCCCGGGGTCGTAGGGACGACCCTATAGTCGTCGGACAAGTCGGCGGCGGGCCAAGCTTGTCCCGGGGTCGTGGGTACGACCCTATAATCGTCGGACATGACGGTGGCGGGCCAATCTCGTCTCGGGGTCGTGGGGACGACCCTATAGTCGTCGGACAAGTCGGTGGCGAGCCAACTTTGGCCCGGGGTCGTGGGGACGACCCTATAGTCGTCGGACTTGACGGTGGCGGGCCAATCTAGTCCCGGGGTCTTGGGGACGACCCTACAGTCGTCGGACATTTCGGCGGCTTGCCAACTTTGGCCCGGGGTGGTGGGGACGACCCTATAGTCTTCGGACATGTCGGCGGCTGGCCAACCTAGTCCCGAGGTCGTGGGGGCGACCGTATAGTCGTCGGACATGTCCGCGGCTGGCCAACCTAGTCCCGAGGTCGTCGGACTTGACGGTGGCGGGTCAATCTAGTCCCGGGGTCGTGGGGACGACGTTATAGTCGTCGGACAAGACGGCGGCTGGACATCTTTGGCCCGGGGTCGTGGGGACGACCCTATAGTCGTCGGACATGTCGGCGGCGGGCCAACCTAGTCCCGAGGTCGTCGGACTTGACGGTGGCGGGCCAATCTAGTCCCGGGGTCGTGGAGACGACCCTACAGTCGTCGGACATTTCGGCGGCTTGCCAACTTTGACCCGGGGTCGTGGGGACGACCCTATAGTCGTCGGACATGACGGTGGCGGACCAATCTAGTCCCGGGGTCGTGGGGAAGACCCTATACTCGTCGGACATGTCGGCGGCTGGCCAACTTTGGCCCGTGGTCGTGGCACGATCCAATAGTCGTCGGACATGTCGGCGGCTGGCCAACTTTGGCCCGTGGTTGTGGGGACGACCCTATAGTCGTCGGACTTGACGGTGGCGGGCCAATCTAGTCCCGGGGTCTTGGGGACGACCCTACAGTCGTCGGACATTTCGGAGGCTTGCCAACTTTGGCCCGGGGTGGTGGGGACGACCCTATAGTCGTCGGACATTTCGGCGGCTTGCCAACTTTGGCCCGGGGTCGTGGGGACGACCCTATAGTCGTCGGACTTGACGGTGGCGGGCCAATCTAGTCCCGGGGTCTTGGGGACGACCCTACAGTCGTCGGACATTTCGGAGGCTTGCCAACTTTGGCCCGGGGTGGTGGGGACGACCCTATAGTCGTCGGACATTTCGGCGGCTGGCCAACTTTGGCCCGGGGTGGTGGGGACGACCCTATAGTCGTCGGACATGTCGGCGGCTAGCCAACCTAGTCCCGAGGTCGTCGGACTTGACGGTGGCGGGCGAATCTAGTCCCGGGGTCGTGGGGACCACCCTATAGTCGTCTGACAAGTCGGCGGCGGGCCAAGCTTGTCCCGGGGTCGTGGGGACGACACTATAATCGTCGGACATGACGGTGGCGGGCCAATCTAGTCCCGGGGTCGTGGGGACGACCCTATAGTCGTCGGACAAGACGGCGGCTGGACATCTTTGGCCCGCGCTCGCGGGGACGACCCTATCGTCGTCGGACATTTCGGCGGCTGGCCAACCTAGTCCCGAGGTCGTGGGGGCGACCCTATAGTCGTCGGACATGTCGGCGGCTAGCCAACCTAGTCCCGAGGTCGTCGGACTTGACGGTGGCGGGCGAATCTAGTCCCCGGGTCGTGGGGACGACCCTATAGTCGTCGGACAAGACGGCGGCTGGACATCTTTGGCCCGGGGTCGTGGGGACGACCCTATAGTCGTCGGACATGTCGGCGGCTAGCCAACCTAGTCCCGAGGTCGTCGGACTTGACGGTGGCGGGCGAATCTAGTCCCCGGGTCGTGGGGACGACCCTATAGTCGTCGGACAAGACGGCGGCTGGACATCTTTGGCCCGGGGTCGTGGGGACGACCCTATAGTCGTCGGACATGTCGGCGGCTGGCCAACCTAGTCCCGAGGTCGTCGGACTTGACGGTGGCGGGCCAATCTAGTCCCGGGGTCGTGGGGACGACCCTATAGTCGTCCGACAAGACGGCGGCTGGACATCTTTGGCCCGGGGTCGTGGGGACGACCCTATAGTCGTCGGACATGGCGGTGGCGGGCCAATCTAGTCCCGTGGTCGTAGGGACGACCCTATAGTGTTCGGACATGACGGTAGCGGGCCAATCTAGACCCGAGGTCGTGGGGACGACCCTATAGTAGTCGGACATGTCGGCGGCTGTCCAACTTTGGCCCGGTGTCGTGGGGACGACTCTATAGTCGTCGGACATGTCGGCGGCTGGCCAACCTAGACCCGGGGTCGTGGGGACAACCCTATTGTCGTCGGACACGACGGTGGCGGGCCAATCTAGTCCCGGGGTCGTGGGGACCACCCTATAGTCGTCTGACAAGTCGGCGGCGGGCCAAGCTTGTCCCGGGGTCGTGGGGACGACCCTATAATCGTCGGACATGACGGTGGCGGGCCAATCTAGTCCCGGGGTCGTGGGGACGACCCTATAGTCGTCGGACATGTCGGCGGCTGGCCAACTTTGGCCCGTGGTCGTGGGCACGATCCAATAGTCGTCGGACATGTCGGCGGCTGGCCAACTTTGGCCCGTGGTTGTGGGGACGACCCTATAGTCGTCGGACATTTCGGAGGCTTGCCAACTTTGGCCCGGGGTGGTGGGGACGACCCTACAGTCGTCGGACATTTCGGCGGCTTGCCAACTTTGGCCCGGGGTCGTGGGGACGACCTTATAGTCGTCGGACATGACGGTGGCGGACCAATCTAGTCCCGGGGTCGTGGGGAAGACCCTATACTCGTCGGACATGTCGGCGGCTGGCCAACTTTGGCCCGTGGTCGTGGGCACGATCCAATAGTCGTCGGACATGTCGGCGGCTGGCCAACTTTGGCCCGTGGTTGTGGGGACGACCCTATAGTCGTCGGACATTTCGGAGGCTTGCCAACTTTGGCCCGGGGTGGTGGGGACGACCCTATAGTCGTCGGACATTTCGGCGGCTTGCCAACTTTGGCCCGGGTTCGTGGGGACGACCCTATAGTCGTCGGACTTGACGGTGGCGGGCCAACCTAGTCCCGGGGTCTTGGGGACGACCCTACAGTCGTCGGACATTTCGGCGGCTTGCCAACTTTGGCCCGGGGTCGTGGGGACGACCCTATAGTCGTCGGACTTGACGGTGGCGGGCCAATCTAGTCCCGGGGTCTTGGGGACGACCCTACAGTCGTCGGACATTTCGGCGGCTTGCCAACTTTGGCCCGGGGTCGTGGGGACGACCCTATAGTCGTCGGACTTGACGGTGGCGGGCCAATCTAGTCCCGGGGTCTTGGGGACGACCCTACAGTCGTCGGACATTTCGGAGGCTTGCCAACTTTGGCCCGGGGTGGTGGGGACGACCCTATAGACGTCGGACATGTCGGCGGCTGGCCAACCTAGTCCCGAGGTCGTGGGGACGACCCTATAGTCGTCGGACTTGACGGTGGCGGGCCAATCTAGTCCCGGGGTCGTGGGGACGACCCTACAGTCGTCGGACATTTCGGCGGCTTGCCATCTTTGGCCCGGGGTCGTGGGGACGACCCTATAGTCGTCGGACAAGACGGCGGCGGGCCAATCCAGTCCCGGGGTCGTAGGGACGACCCTATAGTCGTCGGACAAGTCGGCGGCGGGCCAAGCTTGTCCCGGGGTCGTGGGGACGACCCTATAATCGTCGGACATGACGGTGGCGGGCCAATCTCGTCTCGGGGTCGTGGGGACGACCCTATAGTCGTCGGACAAGTCGGTGGCGAGCCAACTTTGGCCCGGGGTCGTGGGGACGACCCTATAGTCGTCGGACTTGACGGTGGCTGGCCAACCTAGTCCCGAGGTCGTGGGGGCGACCGTATAGTCGTCGGACATGTCCGCGGCTGGCCAACCTAGTCCCGAGGTCGTCGGACTTGACGGTGGCGGGTCAATCTAGTCCCGGGGTCGTGGGGACGACGTTATAGTCGTCGGACAAGACGGCGGCTGGACATCTTTGGCCCGGGGTCGTGGGGACGACCCTATAGTCGTCGGACATGTCGGCGGCTGGCCAACCTAGTCCCGAGGTCGTCGGACTTGACGGTGGCGGGCCAATCTAGTCCCGGGGTCGTGGAGACGACCCTACAGTCGTCGGACATTTCGGCGGCTTGCCAACTTTGACCCGGGGTCGTGGGGACGACCCTATAGTCGTCGGACATGACGGTGGCGGACCAATCTAGTCCCGGGGTCGTGGGGAAGACCCTATACTCGTCGGACATGTCGGCGGCTGGCCAACTTTGGCCCGTGGTCGTGGGCACGATCCAATAGTCGTCGGACATGTCGGCGGCTGGCCAACTTTGGCCCGTGGTTGTGGGGACGACCCTATAGTCGTCGGACTTGACGGTGGCGGGCCAATCTAGTCCCGGGGTCTTGGGGACGACCCTACAGTCGTCGGACATTTCGGAGGCTTGCCAACTTTGGCCCGGGGTGGTGGGGACGACCCTATAGTCGTCGGACATTTCGGCGGCTTGCCAACTTTGGCCCGGGGTCGTGGGGACGACCCTATAGTCGTCGGACTTGACGGTGGCGGGCCAATCTAGTCCCGGGGTCTTGGGGACGACCCTACAGTCGTCGGACATTTCGGAGGCTTGCCAACTTTGGCCCGGGGTGGTGGGGACGACCCTATAGTCGTCGGACATTTCGGCGGCTGGCCAACCTAGTCCCGAGGTCGTGGGGGCGACCCTATAGTCGTCGGACATGTCGGCGGCTAGCCAACCTAGTCCCGAGGTCGTCGGACTTGACGGTGGCGGGCGAATCTAGTCCCGGGGTCGTGGGGACCACCCTATAGTCGTCTGACAAGTCGGCGGCGGGCCAAGCTTGTCCCGGGGTCGTGGGGACGACACTATAATCGTCGGACATGACGGTGGCGGGCCAATCTAGTCCCGGGGTCGTGGGGACGACCCTATAGTCGTCGGACAAGACGGCGGCTGGACATCTTTGGCCCGCGCTCGCGGGGACGACCCTATCGTCGTCGGACATTTCGGCGGCTGGCCAACCTAGTCCCGAGGTCGTGGGGGCGACCCTATAGTCGTCGGACATGTCGGCGGCTAGCCAACCTAGTCCCGAGGTCGTCGGACTTGACGGTGGCGGGCGAATCTAGTCCCCGGGTCGTGGGGACGACCCTATAGTCGTCGGACAAGACGGCGGCTGGACATCTTTGGCCCGGGGTCGTGGGGACGACCCTATAGTCGTCGGACATGTCGGCGGCTAGCCAACCTAGTCCCGAGGTCGTCGGACTTGACGGTGGCGGGCGAATCTAGTCCCCGGGTCGTGGGGACGACCCTATAGTCGTCGGACAAGACGGCGGCTGGACATCTTTGGCCCGGGGTCGTGGGGACGACCCTATAGTCGTCGGACATGTCGGCGGCTGGCCAACCTAGTCCCGAGGTCGTCGGACTTGACGGTGGCGGGCCAATCTAGTCCCGGGGTCGTGGGAACGACCCTATAGTCGTCCGACAAGACGGCGGCTGGACATCTTTGGCCCGGGGTCGTGGGGACGACCCTATAGTCGTCGGACATGTCGGCGGCTGGCCAACTTTGGCCCGGTGTCGTGGGGACGACTCTATAGTCGTCGGAAATGTCGGCGGCTGGCCAACCTGGACCCGGGGTCGTGGGGACGACCCTATTGTCGTCGGACATGACGGTGGCGGGCCAATCTAGTCTCGGGGTCGTGGGGACGACCCTATAGTCGTCGGACATGTCGGCGGCTGGCCAACTTTGGCCCGGGGTCGTGGGGACGACCCTATAGTCGTCGGACATGACGGTGGCGGACCAATCTAGTCCCGGGGTCGTGGGGACGACCCTATAGTCGTCGGACATGTCGGCGGCTGGCCAACTTTGGCCCGGGGTCGTGGGGACGACTCTATAGTCGTCGGAATGTCGGCGGCTGGCCAACCTGGACTCGGGGTCGTGGGGACGACCCTATAGTCGTCGGACAAGACGGCGGCTGGACATCTTTGGCCCGGTGTCGTGGGGACGACCCTGTAGTCGTCGGACATGTTGGCGGCTTGTCAGCCTAGTCCCGGGGTCGTGGGTACGACCCTATAGTCGTCGGACAAGTCGGCGGCTGGCCAACCTAGACCCGGGGTCGTGGGGACGACCCTATTGTCGTCGGACATGACGGTGGCGGGCCAATCTAGTCCCGGTGTCGTGGGGACGATCCTATAGTCGTCGGACATGTCGGCGGCTGTCCAACTTTGGCCCGGTGTCGTGGGGACGATTCGATAGTCGTCGGACATGTCGGCGGCTGGCCAACCTAGACCCGGGGTCGTGGGGACGACCGTATTGTCGTCGGACATGACGGTGGCGGGCCAATCTAGTCCCGGGGTCGTGGGGACGACCCTATAGTCGTTGGACATGACGGTGGCGGGCCAATCTAGTCCCGGGGTCGTAGGGACGACCCTATAGTCGTCGGACATGTCGGCGATTGGCCAACATTGGCCCGGGGTCGTGGGGACGACCCTATAGTTGTCGGACATGTCGGCGGCTGGCCAACCTAGTCCCGAGGTCGAGGGGACGACCCTATAGTCGTCGGACATGTCGGCGGGTGGCCATCATTGGCCCGTGGTTGTGGGGACGACCATATAGTCGTTGGACGTGACGGTGGCGGGCCAATCTAGTCCCGGGGTCGTGGGGACGACCCTATAGTCGTCGGACAAGACGGCGGCTGGACATCTTTGGCCCGGGGTCGTGGGGACGACCCTATAGTCGTCGGACATGTTGGCGGCTTGTCAGCCTAGTCCTAGCGTCGTGGGTACGACCCTATAGTCGTCGGACAAGTCGGCGGCGGGCTAACCTTGTCCCGGGGTCGTGGGGACGACCCTATAGTCGTCGGACATGTCGGCGGCTGGCCAACTTTGGCCCGGTGTCGTGGGGACGACTCTATAGTCGTCGGAAATGTCGGCGGCTGGCCAACCTGGACCCGGGGTCGTGGGGACGACCCTATAGTCGTCGGACATGTCGGCGGCTGGCCAACTTTGGCCCGGTGTCGTGGGGACGACTCTATAGTCGTCGGAAATGTCGGCGGCTGGCCAACCTGGACCCGGGGTCGTGGGGACGACCCTATTGTCGTCGGACATGACGGTGGCGGGCCAATCTAGTCTCGCGGTCGTGGGGACGACCCTATAATCGTCGGACATGACGGTGGCGGGCCAATCTAGTCCCGGGGTCGTGGGGACGACCCTATAGTCGTCGGACATGTCGGCGGCTGGCCAACTTTGGCCCGGTGTCGTGGGGACGACTCTATAGTCGTCGGAAATGTCGGCGGCTGGCCAACCTGGACCCGGGGTCGTGGGGACGACCCTATTGTCGTCGGACACGACGGTGGCGGGCCAATCTAGTCTCGGGGTCGTGGGGACGACCCTATAGTCGTCGGACATGTCGGCGGCTGGCCAACTTTGGCCCGGGGTCGTGGGGACGACCCTATAGTCGTCGGACATGACGGTGGCGGACCAATCTAGTCCCGGGGTCGTGGGGACGACCCTATAGTCGTCGGACATGTCGGCGGCTGGCCAACTTTGGCCCGGGGTCGTGGGGACGACTCTATAGTCGTCGGAATGTCGGCGGCTGGCCAACCTGGACTCGAGGTCGTGGGGACGACCCTATAGTCGTCGGACAAGACGGCGGCTGGACATCTTTGGCCCGGTGTCGTGGGGACGACCCTGTAGTCGTCGGACATGTTGGCGGCTTGTCAGCCTAGTCCCGGGGTCGTGGGTACGACCCTATAGTCGTCGGACAAGTCGGCGGCTGGCCAACCTAGACCCGGGGTCGTGGGGACGACCCTATTGTCGTCGGACATGACGGTGGCGGGCCAATCTAGTCCCGGGGCCGTGGGGACGATCCTATAGTCGTCGGACATGTCGGCGGCTGTCCAACTTTGGCCCGGTGTCGTGGGGACGATTCGATAGTCGTCGGACATGTCGGCGGCTGGCCAACCTAGACCCGGGGTCGTGGGGACGACCCTATTGTCGTCGGACATGACGGTAGCGGGCCAATCTAGTCTCGGGGTCGTGGGGACGACCCTATAGTCGTCGGACATGTCGGCGGCTGGCCAACTTTGGCCCGGGGTCGTGGGGACGATCCAATAATCGTCGGACATGTCGGCGGCTGGCCAACTTTGGCCCGTGGTGGTGGGGACGACCCTATTGTCGTCGGACATGACGGTGGCGGGCCAATCTAGTCCCGGGGTCGAGGGGACGACCCTATAGTCGTCGGACATTTCGGCGGCATGCCAACTTTGGCCCGTGATCGTGGGGACGACCCTATAGTCGTTGGACATGACGGTGGCCGGCCAATCTAGTCCCGAGGTCCTGGGAACGACCGTATAGTCGTCGGACAAGTCGGCGGCTGGCCAACCTAGACCCGGGGTCGTGGGGACGACCCTATAGTCGTCGGACATGTCGGCAGCTGGCCAACTTTGGCCCGGTGTCGTGGGGACGACTCTATAGTCGTCGGAAATGTCGGCGGCTGGCCAACCTGGACCCGGGGTCGTGGGGACGACCCTATTGTCGTCGGACATGACGGTGGCGGACCAATCTAGTCTCGGGGTCGTGGGGACGACCCTATAGTCGTCGGACATGTCGGCGGCTGGCCAACTTTGGCCCGGTGTCGTGGGGACGACTCTATAGTCGTCGGAACTGTCGGCCGCTGGCCAACCTGGCCCGGGGTCGTGGGGACGACCCTATTGTCGTCGGACATGACGGTGCCGGAGCCAATCTAGTCTCGGGGTCGTGGGGGCGACCCTATAGTCGTCGGACATGTCGGCGGCTGGCCAACTTTGGCCCGGGGTCGTGGGGACGACCCTATAATCGTCGGACATTTCGGCGGCATGCCAACTTTGGCCCGTGGTCGTGGGGACGACCCTATAGTCGTTGGACATGACGCTGGCGGGCCAATCTAGTCCCGGGGTCGTTGGGACGACCCTATAGTCGTCGGACATGTCGGCGATTGGCCAACATTGGCCCGGGGTCGTGGGGACGACCCTATAGTCGTCGGACATGTCGGCGGCTGTCCAACTTTGGCCCGGTGTCGTGGGGACGACTCTATAGTCGTCGGAAATGTCGGCCGCTGGCCAATCTGGCCCGGGGTCGTGGGGACGACTCTATAGTCGTCGGAAATGTCGGCGGCTGGCCAACCTGGACTCGGGGTCGTGGGGACGACCCTATAGTCGTCGGACAAGACGGCGGCTGGACATCTTTGGCCCGAGGTCGTGGGGACGACCCTATAGTCGTCGGACATGTTGGCGGCTTGTCAGCCTAGTCCCAGGGTCGTGGGAACGACCCTATAGTCGTCGGACAAGTCGGCGGCGGGCCAACCTTGTCCCGGGGTCGTGGGGACGACCCTATAGTCGTCGGACAGGACGGCGGCTGGCCAACTTTGGCCCGTGGTTGTGGGGACGACCCTATAGTCGTTGGACATGACGGTGGCGGGCCAATCTAGTCCCGGGGTCGTGGGGACGACCCTATAGTCGTCGGACAAGACGGCGGCTGGACATCTTTGGCCCGGGGTCGTGGGGACGACCCTATAGTCGTCGGACATGTTGGAGGCTTGTCAGCCTAGTCCCAGGGTCGTGGGAACGACCCTATAGTCGTCGGACATTTCGGCGGCTTGCCAACTTTGGCCCGGGGTCGTGGGGACGACCCTATAGTCGTCGGACTTGACGGTGGCGGGCCAATCTAGTCCCGGGGTCTTGGGGACGACCCTACAGTCGTCGGACATTTCGGAGGCTTGCCAACTTTGGCCCGGGGTGGTGGGGACGACCCTATAGACGTCGGACATGTCGGCGGCTGGCCAACCTAGTCCCGAGGTCGTGGGAACGACCCTATAGTCGTCGGACCTGACGGTGGCGGGCCAATCTAGTCCCGGGGTCGTGGGGACGACCCTACAGTCGTCGGACATTTCGGCGGCTTGCCATCTTTGGCCCGGGGTCGTGGGGACGACCCTATAGTCGTCGGACAAGACGGCGGCGGGCCAATCCAGTCCCGGGGTCGTAGGGACGACCCTATAGTCGTCGGACAAGTCGGCGGCGGGCCAAGCTTGTCCCGGGGTCGTGGGGACCACCCTATAATCGTCGGACATGACGGTGGCGGGCCAATCTCGTCTCGGGGTCGTGGGGACGACCCTATAGTCGTCGGACAAGTCGGTGGCGAGCCAACTTTGGCCCGGGGTCGTGGGGACGACCCTATAGTCGTCGGACTTGACGGTGGCGGGCCAATCTAGTCCCGGGGTCTTGGGGACGACCCTACAGTCGTCGGACATTTCGGCGGCTTGCCAACTTTGGCCCGGGGTGGTGGGGACGACCCTATAGTCTTCGGACATGTCGGCGGCTGGCCAACCTAGTCCCGAGGTCGTGGGGGCGACCGTATAGTCGTCGGACATGTCCGCGGCTGGCCAACCTAGTCCCGAGGTCGTCGGACTTGACGGTGGCGGGTCAATCTAGTCCCGGGGTCGTGGGGACGACGTTATAGTCGTCGGACAAGACGGCGGCTGGACATCTTTGGCCCGGGGTCGTGGGGACGACCCTATAGTCGTCGGACATGTCGGCGGCTGGCCAACCTAGTCCCGAGGTCGTCGGACTTGACGGTGGCGGGCCAATCTAGTCCCGGGGTCGTGGAGACGACCCTACAGTCGTCGGACATTTCGGCGGCTTGCCAACTTTGACCCGGGGTCGTGGGGACGACCCTATAGTCGTCGGACATGACGGTGGCGGACCAATCTAGTCCCGGGGTCGTGGGGAAGACCCTATACTCGTCGGACATGTCGGCGGCTGGCCAACTTTGGCCCGTGGTCGTGGGCACGATCCAATAGTCGTCGGACATGTCGGCGGCTGGCCAACTTTGGCCCGTGGTTGTGGGGACGACCCTATAGTCGTCGGACTTGACGGTGGCGGGCCAATCTAGTCCCGGGGTCTTGGGGACGACCCTACAGTCGTCGGACATTTCGGAGGCTTGCCAACTTTGGCCCGGGGTGGTGGGGACGACCCTATAGTCGTCGGACATTTCGGCGGCTTGCCAACTTTGGCCCGGGGTCGTGGGGACGACCCTATAGTCGTCGGACTTGACGGTGGCGGGCCAATCTAGTCCCGGGGTCTTGGGGACGACCCTACAGTCGTCGGACATTTCGGAGGCTTGCCAACTTTGGCCCGGGGTGGTGGGGACGACCCTATAGTCGTCGGACATTTCGGCGGCTGGCCAACCTAGTCCCGAGGTCGTGGGGGCGACCCTATAGTCGTCGGACATGTCGGCGGCTAGCCAACCTAGTCCCGAGGTCGTCGGACTTGACGGTGGCGGGCGAATCTAGTCCCGGGGTCGTGGGGACCACCCTATAGTCGTCTGACAAGTCGGCGGCGGGCCAAGCTTGTCCCGGGGTCGTGGGGACGACACTATAATCGTCGGACATGACGGTGGCGGGCCAATCTAGTCCCGGGGTCGTGGGGACGACCCTATAGTCGTCGGACAAGACGGCGGCTGGACATCTTTGGCCCGCGCTCGCGGGGACGACCCTATCGTCGTCGGACATTTCGGCGGCTGGCCAACCTAGTCCCGAGGTCGTGGGGGCGACCCTATAGTCGTCGGACATGTCGGCGGCTAGCCAACCTAGTCCCGAGGTCGTCGGACTTGACGGTGGCGGGCGAATCTAGTCCCCGGGTCGTGGGGACGACCCTGTAGTCGTCGGACAAGACGGCGGCTGGACATCTTTGGCCCGGGGTCGTGGGGACGACCCTATAGTCGTCGGACATGTCGGCGGCTAGCCAACCTAGTCCCGAGGTCGTCGGACTTGACGGTGGCGGGCGAATCTAGTCCCCGGGTCGTGGGGACGACCCTATAGTCGTCGGACAAGACGGCGGCTGGACATCTTTGGCCCGGGGTCGTGGGGACGACCCTATAGTCGTCGGACATGTCGGCGGCTGGCCAACCTAGTCCCGAGGTCGTCGGACTTGACGGTGGCGGGCCAATCTAGTCCCGGGGTCGTGGGGACGACCCTATAGTCGTCCGACAAGACGGCGGCTGGACATCTTTGGCCCGGGGTCGTGGGGACGACCCTATAGTCGTCGGACATGGCGGTGGCGGGCCAATCTAGTCCCGTGGTCGTAGGGACGACCCTATAGTGTTCGGACATGACGGTAGCGGGCCAATCTAGACCCGAGGTCGTGGGGACGACCCTATAGTAGTCGGACATGTCGGCGGCTGTCCAACTTTGGCCCGGTGTCGTGGGGACGACTCTATAGTCGTCGGACATGTCGGCGGCTGGCCAACCTAGACCCGGGGTCGTGGGGACAACCCTATTGTCGTCGGACACGACGGTGGCGGGCCAATCTAGTCCCGGGGTCGTGGGGACCACCCTATAGTCGTCTGACAAGTCGGCGGCGGGCCAAGCTTGTCCCGGGGTCGTGGGGACGACCCTATAATCGTCGGACATGACGGTGGCGGGCCAATCTAGTCCCGGGGTCGTGGGGACGACCCTATAGTCGTCGGACATGTCGGCGGCTGGCCAACTTTGGCCCGGTGTCGTGGGGACGACTCTATAGTCGTCGGAAATGTCGGCGGCTGGCCAACCTGGACCCGGGGTCGTGGGGACGACCCTATTGTCGTCGGACATGACGGTGGCGGGCCAATCTAGTCTCGGGGTCGTGGGGACGACCCTATAGTCGTCGGACATGTCGGCGGCTGGCCAACTTTGGCCCGGGGTCGTGGGGACGACCCTATAGTCGTCGGACATGACGGTGGCATGCCAACTTTGGCCCGGGGTCGTGGGACGACCCTATAGTCGTCGGACTTGACGGTAGCGGGCCAATCTAGTCCCGAGGTCGTGGGGACGACCCTATATTCGTCGGACAAGTCGGCGGCGGGCCAAGCTTGTCCCGGGGTCGTGGGGACGACCCTACAGTCTTCGGACATTTCGGCGGCTTGCCAACTTTGGCCCGGGGTCGTGGGGACGACCCTATAATCGTCGGACATTTCGGCGGCATGCCAACTTTGGCCCGTGGTCGTGGGGACGCCCCTATAGTCGTCGGACTTGACGGTGGCGGGCCAATCTAGTCCCGGGGTCGTGGGGACGACCCTATAATCGTTGGACATGACGGTGGCGGGCCAAGCTAGTCCCGGGGTCGTAGGGACGACCCTATAGTCGTCGGACATGTTGGCGATTGGCCAACATTGGCCCGGGGTCGTCGGGACGACCCTATAGTCGTCGGACATGTCGGCGGCTGGCCAACCTAGTCCCGGGGTCGTGGGGACGACCCTATAGTCGTCGGACATTTCGGCGGCTTGCCAACTTTGGCCCGGGGTCGTGGGGACGACCCTATAGTCGTCGGACATGTCGGCGGCTGGCCAACTTTGGCCCGTGGTCGTGGGGACGATCCAATAGTCGTCGGACATGTCGGCGGTTGGCCAACTTTGGCCCGTGGTTGTGGGAACGACCCTATAGTCGTTGGACATGACGGTGGCGGGCCAATCTAGTCCCGGGGTCGTGGGGACGACCCTACAGTCTTCGGACATTTCGGCGGCTTGCCAACTTTGGCCCGGGGTCGTGGGGACGACCCTATAATCGTCGGACATTTCGGCGGCATGCCAACTTTGGCCCGTGATCGTGGGGACGACCCTATAGTCGTTGGACATGACGGTGGCCGGCCAATCTAGTCCCGAGGTCCTGGGGACGACCGTATAGTCGTCGGACAAGTCGGCGGCTGGCCAACCTAGACCCGGGGTCGTGGGGACGACCGTATTGTCGTCGGACATGACGGTGGCGGGCCAATCTAGTCCCGGGGTCGTGGGGACGACCCTATAGTCGTTGGACATGACGGTGGCGGGCCAATCTAGTCCCGGGGTCGTAGGGACGACCCTATAGTCGTCGGACATGTCGGCGATTGGCCAACATTGGCCCGGGGTCGTGGGGACGACCCTATAGTCGTCGGACATGTCGGCGGCTGGCCAACCTAGTCCCGAGGTCGAGGGGACGACCCTATAGTCGTCGGACATGTCGGCGGGTGGCCATCTTTGGCCCGTGGTTGTGGGGACGACCATATAGTCGTTGGACGTGACGGTGGCGGGCCAATCTAGTCCCGGGGTCGTGGGGACGACCCTATAGTCGTCGGACAAGACGGCGGCTGGACATCTTTGGCCCGGGGTCGTGGGGACGACCCTATAGTCGTCGGACATGTTGGCGGCTTGTCAGCCTAGTCCTAGCGTCGTGGGTACGACCCTATAGTCGTCGGACAAGTCGGCGGCGGGCTAACCTTGTCCCGGGGTCGTGGGGACGACCCTATAGTCGTCGGACATGTCGGCGGCTGGCCAACTTTGGCCCGGTGTCGTGGGGACGACTCTATAGTCGTCGGAAATGTCGGCGGCTGGCCAACCTGGACCCGGGGTCGTGGGGACGACCCTATTGTCGGCGGACATGACGGTGGCGGGCCAATCTAGTCTCGCGGTCGTGGGGACGACCCTATAATCGTCGGACATGACGGTGGCGGGCCAATCTAGTCCCGGGGTCGTGGGGACGACCCTATAGTCGTCGGACATGTCGGCGGCTGGCCAACTTTGGCCCGGTGTCGTGGGGACGACTCTATAGTCGTCGGAAATGTCGGCGGCTGGCCAACCTGGACCCGGGGTCGTGGGGACGACCCTATTGTCGTCGGACATGACGGTGGCGGGCCAATCTAGTCTCGGGGTCGTGGGGACGACCCTATAGTCGTCGGACATGTCGGCGGCTGGCCAACTTTGGCCCGGGGTCGTGGGGACGACCCTATAGTCGTCGGACATGACGGTGGCGGACCAATCTAGTCCCGGGGTCGTGGGGACGACCCTATAGTCGTCGGACATGTCGGCGGCTGGCCAACTTTGGCCCGGGGTCGTGGGGACGACTCTATAGTCGTCGGAATGTCGGCGGCTGGCCAACCTGGACTCGGGGTCGTGGGGACGACCCTATAGTCGTCGGACAAGACGGCGGCTGGACATCTTTGGCCCGGTGTCGTGGGGACGACCCTGTAGTCGTCGGACATGTTGGCGGCTTGTCAGCCTAGTCCCGGGGTCGTGGGTACGACCCTATAGTCGTCGGACAAGTCGGCGGCTGGCCAACCTAGACCCGGGGTCGTGGGGACGACCCTATTGTCGTCGGACATGACGGTGGCGGGCCAATCTAGTCCCGGGGTCGTGGGGACGATCCTATAGTCGTCGGACATGTCGGCGGCGGTCCAACTTTGGCCCGGTGTCGTGGGGACGATTCGATAGTCGTCGGACATGTCGGCGGCTGGCCAACCTAGACCCGGGGTCGTGGGGACGACCCTATTGTCGTCGGACATGACGGTAGCGGGCCAATCTAGTCTCGGGGTCGTGGGGACGACCCTATAGTCGTCGGACATGTCGGCGGCTGGCCAACTTTGGCCCGGGGTCGTGGGGACGATCCAATAATCGTCGGACATGTCGGCGGCTGGCCAACTTTGGCCCGTGGTGGTGGGGACGACCCTATTGTCGTCGGACATGACGGTGGCGGGCCAATCTAGTCCCGGGGTCGTGGGGACGACCCTATAGTCGTCGGACATTTCGGCGGCATGCCAACTTTGGCCCGTGATCGTGGGGACGACCCTATAGTCGTTGGACATGACGGTGGCCGGCCAATCTAGTCCCGAGGTCCTGGGGACGACCGTATAGTCGTCGGACAAGTCGGCGGCTGGCCAACCTAGACCCGGGGTCGTGGGGACGACCCTATAGTCGTCGGACATGTCGGCGGCTGGCCAACTTTGGCCCGGTGTCGTGGGGACGACTCTATAGTCGTCGGAAATGTCGGCGGCTTGTCAGCCTAGTCCTAGCGTCGTGGGTACGACCCTATAGTCGTCGGACAAGTCGGCGGCGGGCTAACCTTGTCCCGGGGTCGTGGGGACGACCCTATAGTCGTCGGACATGTCGGCGGCTGGCCAACTTTGGCCCGGTGTCGTGGGGACGACTCTATAGTCGTCGGAAATGTCGGCGGCTGGCCATCTTTGGCCCGGGGTCGTGGGGACGACCCTATAGTCGTCGGACATGTTGGCGGCTTGTCAGCCTAGTCCTAGCGTCGTGGGTACGACCCTATAGTCGTCGGACAAGTCGGCGGCGGGCTAACCTTGTCCCGGGGTCGTGGGGACGACCCTATTGTCGTCGGACATGTCGGCGGCTGGCCAACTTTGGCCCGGTGTCGTGGGGACGACTCTATAGTCGTCGGAAATGTCGGCGGCTGGCCAACCTGGACCCGGGGTCGTGGGGACGACCCTATTGTCGGCGGACATGACGGTGGCGGGCCAATCTAGTCTCGCGGTCGTGGGGACGACCCTATAATCGTCGGACATGACGGTGGCGGGCCAATCTAGTCCCGGGGTCGTGGGGACGACCCTATAGTCGTCGGACATGTCGGCGGCTGGCCAACTTTGGCCCGGTGTCGTGGGGACGACTCTATAGTCGTCGGAAATGTCGGCGGCTGGCCAACCTGGACCCGGGGTCGTGGGGACGACCCTATTGTCGTCGGACATGACGGTGGCGGGCCAATCTAGTCTCGGGGTCGTGGGGACGACCCTATAGTCGTCGGACATGTCGGCGGCTGGCCAACTTTGGCCCGGGGTCGTGGGGACGACCCTATAGTCGTCGGACATGACGGTGGCGGACCAATCTAGTCCCGGGGTCGTGGGGACGACCCTATAGTCGTCGGACATGTCGGCGGCTGGCCAACTTTGGCCCGGGGTCGTGGGGACGACTCTATAGTCGTCGGAATGTCGGCGGCTGGCCAACCTGGACTCGGGGTCGTGGGGACGACCCTATAGTCGTCGGACAAGACGGCGGCTGGACATCTTTGGCCCGGTGTCGTGGGGACGACCCTGTAGTCGTCGGACATGTTGGCGGCTTGTCAGCCTAGTCCCGGGGTCGTGGGTACGACCCTATAGTCGTCGGACAAGTCGGCGGCTGGCCAACCTAGACCCGGGGTCGTGGGGACGACCCTATTGTCGTCGGACATGACGGTGGCGGGCCAATCTAGTCCCGGGGTCGTGGGGACGATCCTATAGTCGTCGGACATGTCGGCGGCTGTCCAACTTTGGCCCGGTGTCGTGGGGACGATTCGATAGTCGTCGGACATGTCGGCGGCTGGCCAACCTAGACCCGGGGTCGTGGGGACGACCGTATTGTCGTCGGACATGACGGTGGCGGGCCAATCTAGTCCCGGGGTCGTGGGGACGACCCTATAGTCGTTGGACATGACGGTGGCGGGCCAATCTAGTCCCGGGGTCGTAGGGACGACCCTATAGTCGTCGGACATGTCGGCGATTGGCCAACATTGGCCCGGGGTCGTGGGGACGACCCTATAGTCGTCGGACATGTCGGCGGCTGGCCAACCTAGTCCCGAGGTCGAGGGGACGACCCTATAGTCGTCGGACATGTCGGCGGGTGGCCATCTTTGGCCCGTGGTTGTGGGGACGACCATATAGTCGTTGGACGTGACGGTGGCGGGCCAATCTAGTCCCGGGGTCGTGGGGACGACCCTATAGTCGTCGGACAAGACGGCGGCTGGACATCTTTGGCCCGGGGTCGTGGGGACGACCCTATAGTCGTCGGACATGTTGGCGGCTTGTCAGCCTAGTCCTAGCGTCGTGGGTACGACCCTATAGTCGTCGGACAAGTCGGCGGCGGGCTAACCTTGTCCCGGGGTCGTGGGGACGACCCTATAGTCGTCGGACATGTCGGCGGCTGGCCAACTTTGGCCCGGTGTCGTGGGGACGACTCTATAGTCGTCGGAAATGTCGGCGGCTGGCCAACCTGGACCCGGGGTCGTGGGGACGACCCTATAGTCGTCGGACATGTCGGCGGCTGGCCAACTTTGGCCCGGTGTCGTGGGGACGACTCTATAGTCGTCGGAAATGTCGGCGGCTGGCCAACCTGGACCCGGGGTCGTGGGGACGACCCTATTGTCGTCGGACATGACGGTGGCGGGCCAATCTAGTCTCGCGGTCGTGGGGACGACCCTATAATCGTCGGACATGACGGTGGCGGGCCAATCTAGTCCCGGGGTCGTGGGGACGACCCTATAGTCGTCGGACATGTCGGCGGCTGGCCAACTTTGGCCCGGTGTCGTGGGGACGACTCTATAGTCGTCGGAAATGTCGGCGGCTGGCCAACCTGGACCCGGGGTCGTGGGGACGACCCTATTGTCGTCGGACATGACGGTGGCGGGCCAATCTAGTCTCGGGGTCGTGGGGACGACCCTATAGTCGTCGGACATGTCGGCGGCTGGCCAACTTTGGCCCGGGGTCGTGGGGACGACCCTATAGTCGTCGGACATGACGGTGGCGGACCAATCTAGTCCCGGGGTCGTGGGGACGACCCTATAGTCGTCGGACATGTCGGCGGCTGGCCAACTTTGGCCCGGGGTCGTGGGGACGACTCTATAGTCGTCGGAATGTCGGCGGCTGGCCAACCTGGACTCGAGGTCGTGGGGACGACCCTATACTCGTCGGACAAGACGGCGGCTGGACATCTTTGGCCCGGTGTCGTGGGGACGACCCTGTAGTCGTCGGACATGTTGGCGGCTTGTCAGCCTAGTCCCGGGGTCGTGGGTACGACCCTATAGTCGTCGGACAAGTCGGCGGCTGGCCAACCTAGACCCGGGGTCGTGGGGACGACCCTATTGTCGTCGGACATGACGGTGGCGGGCCAATCTAGTCCCGGGGCCGTGGGGACGATCCTATAGTCGTCGGACATGTCGGCGGCTGTCCAACTTTGGCCCGGTGTCGTGGGGACGATTCGATAGTCGTCGGACATGTCGGCGGCTGGCCAACCTAGACCCGGGGTCGTGGGGACGACCCTATTGTCGTCGGACATGACGGTAGCGGGCCAATCTAGTCTCGGGGTCGTGGGGACGACCCTATAGTCGTCGGACATGTCGGCGGCTGGCCAACTTTGGCCCGGGGTCGTGGGGACGATCCAATAATCGTCGGACATGTCGGCGGCTGGCCAACTTTGGCCCGTGGTGGTGGGGACGACCCTATTGTCGTCGGACATGACGGTGGCGGGCCAATCTAGTCCCGGGGTCGAGGGGACGACCCTATAGTCGTCGGACATTTCGGCGGCATGCCAACTTTGGCCCGTGATCGTGGGGACGACCCTATAGTCGTTGGACATGACGGTGGCCGGCCAATCTAGTCTCGAGGTCCTGGGGACGACCGTATAGTCGTCGGACAAGTCGGCGGCTGGCCAACCTAGACCCGGGGTCGTGGGGACGACCCTATAGTCGTCGGACATGTCGGCAGCTGGCCAACTTTGGCCCGGTGTCGTGGGGACGACTCTATAGTCGTCGGAAATGTCGGCGGCTGGCCAACCTGGACCCGGGGTCGTGGGGACGACCCTATTGTCGTCGGACATGACGGTGGCTCACCAATCTAGTCTCGGGGTCGTGGGGACGACCCTATAGTCGTCGGACATGTCGGCGGCTGGCCAACTTTGGCCCGGGGTCGTGGGGACGACCCTATAGTCGTCGGACATGACGGTGGCATGCCAACTTTGGCCCGGGGTCGTGGGACGACCCTATAGTCGTCGGACTTGACGGTAGCGGGCCAATCTAGTCCCGAGGTCGTGGGGACGACCCTATATTCGTCGGACAAGTCGGCGGCGGGCCAAGCTTGTCCCGGGGTCGTGGGGACGACCCTACAGTCTTCGGACATTTCGGCGGCTTGCCAACTTTGGCCCGGGGTCGTGGGGACGACCCTATAATCGTCGGACATTTCGGCGGCATGCCAACTTTGGCCCGTGGTCGTGGGGACGCCCCTATAGTCGTCGGACTTGACGGTGGCGGGCCAATCTAGTCCCGGGGTCGTGGGGACGACCCTATAGTCGTCGGACAAGACGGTGGCGGACCAATCTAGTCCCGGGGTCGTGGGGACGACCCTATAGTCGTCGGACAAGACGGTGGCGGACCAATCTAGTCCCGGGGTCGTGGGGACGACCCTATAGTCGTCGGACATGTCGGCGGCTGGCCATCTTTGGCCCGTGGTCGTGGGGAGGACCCTATAATCGTCGGACATTTCGGCGGCATGCCAACTTTGGCCCGTGGTCGTGGGGACGACCCTATAGTCGTTGGACATGACGCTGGCGGGCCAATCTAGTCTCGGGGTCGTAGGGACGACCCTATAGTCGTCGGACATGTCGGCGATTGGCCAACATTGGCCCGGGGTCGTGGGGACGACCCTATAGTCGTCGGACATGTCGGCGGCTGTCCAACTTTGGCCCGGTGTCGTGGGGACGACTCTATAGTCGTCGGAACTGTCGGCCGCTGGCCAACCTGGCCCGGGGTCGTGGGGACGACCCTATTGTCGTCGGACATGACGGTGACGGAGCCAATCTAGTCTCGGGGTCGTGGGGGCGACCCTATAGTCGTCGGACATGTCGGCGGCTGGCCAACTTTGGCCCGGGGTCGTGGGGACGACCCTATAATCGTCGGACATTTCGGCGGCATGCCAACTTTGGCCCGTGGTCGTGGGGACGACCCTATAGTCGTTGGACATGACGCTGGCGGGCCAATCTAGTCCCGGGGTCGTTGGGACGACCCTATAGTCGTCGGACATGTCGGCGATTGGCCAACATTGGCCCGGGGTCGTACGGACGACCCTATAGTCGTCGGACATGTCGGCGGCTGTCCAACTTTGGCCCGGTGTCGTGGGGACGACTCTATAGTCGTCGGAAATGTCGGCCGCTGGCCAATCTGGCCCGGGGTCGTGGGGACGACTCTATAGTCGTCGGAAATGTCGGCGGCTGGCCAACCTGGACTCGGGGTCGTGGGGACGACCCTATAGTCGTCGGACAAGACGGCGGCTGGACATCTTTGGCCCGAGGTCGTGGGGACGACCCTATAGTCGTCGGACATGTTGGCGGCTTGTCAGCCTAGTCCCAGGGTCGTGGGAACGACCCTATAGTCGTCGGACAAGTCGGCGGCGGGCCAACCTTGTCCCGGGGTCGTGGGGACGACCCTATAGTCGTCGGACAGGACGGCGGCTGGCCAACTTTGGCCCGTGGTTGTGGGGACGACCCTATAGTCGTTGGACATGACGGTGGCGGGCCAATCTAGTCCCGGGGTCGTGGGGACGACCCTATAGTCGTCGGACAAGACGGCGGCTGGACATCTTTGGCCCGGGGTCGTGGGGACGACCCTATAGTCGTCGGACATGCTGGAGGCTTGTCAGCCTAGTCCCAGGGTCGTGGGAACGACCCTATAGTCGTCGGACAAGTCGGCGGCGGGCCAACCTTGTCCCGGGGTCGTGGGGACGACCCTATAGTCGTCGGACAGGACGGCGGCTGGACATCATTGGCCCGGGGTCGTGGGGACGACCCTATAGTCGTCGGACATGTTGGCGGCTTGTCAGCCTAGTCCCGGGGTCGTGGGTACGACCCTATAGTCGTCGGACAAGTCGGCGGCGGGCCAACCTTGTCCCGGGGTCGTGGGGACGACCCTATTGTCGTCGGACATGTCGGCGGCTGGCCAACTTTGGCCCGGTGTCGTGGGGACGACCCAATAGTGGTCGGACATGTCGGCGGCTGGCCAACCTAGTCCCGAGGTCGTGGGGGCGACCCTATAGTCGTCGGACTTGACGGTGGCGGGCCAATCTAGTCCCGGGGTCGTGGAGACGACCCTACAGTCGTCGGACATTTGGGCGGCTTGCCAACTTTGGCCCGGGGTCGTGGGACGACCCTATAGTCGTCGGACATGACGGTGGCGGGCCAATCTAGTCCCGGGGTCGTGGGGACGACCCTATAGTCGTTGGACATGACGGTGGCGGGCCAATCTAGTCCCGGGGTCGTAGGGACGACCCTATAGTCGTCGGACATGTCGGCGATTGGCCAACATTGGCCCGGGGTCGTGGGGACGACCCTATAGTCGTCGGACATGTCGGCGGCTGGCCAACCTAGTCCCGAGGTCGAGGGGACGACCCTATAGTCGTCGGACATGTCGGCGGCTGGCCATCTTTGGCCCGTGGTTGTGGGGACGACCATATAGTCGTTGGACGTGACGGTGGCGGGCCAATCTAGTCCCGGGGTCGTGGGGACGACCCTATAGTCGTCGGACAAGACGGCGGCTGGACATCTTTGGCCCGGGGTCGTGGGGACGACCCTATAGTCGTCGGACATGTTGGCGGCTTGTCAGCCTAGTCCTAGCGTCGTGGGTACGACCCTATAGTCGTCGGACAAGTCGGCGGCGGGCTAACCTTGTCCCGGGGTCGTGGGGACGACCCTATAGTCGTCGGACTTGACGGTAGCGGGCCAATCTAGTCCCGAGGTCGTGGGGACGACCCTATATTCGTCGGACAAGTCGGCGGCGGGCCAAGCTTGTACCGGGGTCGTGGGGACGACCCTACAGTCTTCGGACATTTCGGCGGCTTGCCAACTTTGGCCCGGGGTCGTGGGGTCGACCCTATAATCGTCGGACATTTCGGCGGCATGCCAACTTTGGCCCGGGGTCGTGGGACGACCCTATAGTCGTCGGACTTGACGGTAGCGGGCCAATCTAGTCCCGAGGTCGTGGGGACGACCCTATAATCGTTGGACATGACGGTGGCGGGCCAAGCTAGTCCCGGGGTCGTAGGGACGACCCTATAGTCGTCGGACATGTTGGCGATTGGCCAACATTGGCCCGGGGTCGTCGGGACGACCCTATAGTCGTCGGATATGTCGGCGGCTGGCCAACCTAGTCCCGGGGTCGTGGGGACGACCCTATAGTCGTCGGACATGTCGGCGGCTGGCCAACTTTGGCCCGTGGTCGTGGGGACGATCCAATAGTCGTCGGACATGTCGGCGGTTGGCCAACTTTGGCCCGTGGTTGTGGGAACGACCCTATAGTCGTTGGACATGACGGTGGCGGGCCAATCTAGTCCCGGGGTCGTGGGGACGACCCTACAGTCTTCGGACATTGCGGCGGCTTGCCAACTTTGGCCCGGGGTCGTGGGGACGACCCTATAATCGTCGGACATTTCGGCGGCATGCCAACTTTGGCCCGTGATCGTGGGGACGACCCTATAGTCGTTGGACATGACGGTGGAGGGCCAATCTAGTCCCGGGGTCGTGGGGACGACCCTATAGTCGTTGGACATGACGGTGGCGGGCCAATCTAGTCCCGGGGTCGTAGGGACGACCCTATAGTCGTCGGACATGTCGGCGATTGGCCAACATTGGCCCGGGGTCGTGGGGACGACCCTATAGTCGTCGGACATGTCGGCGGCTGGCCAACCTAGTCCCGAGGTCGAGGGGACGACCCTATAGTCGTCGGACATGTCGGCGGCTGGCCATCTTTGGCCCGTGGTTGTGGGGACGACCATATAGTCGTTGGACGCGACGGTGGCGGGCCAATCTAGTCCCGGGGTCGTGGGGACGACCCTATAGTCGTCGGACAAGACGGCGGCTGGACATCTTTGGCCCGGGGTCGTGGGGACGACCCTATAGTCGTCGGACATGTTGGCGGCTTGTCAGCCTAGTCCTAGCGTCGTGGGTACGATCCTATAGTCGTCGGACAAGTCGGCGGCGGGCTAACCTTGTCCCGGGGTCGTGGGGACGACCCTATAATCGTCGGACATTTGGGCGGCTTGCCAACTTTGGCCCGGGGTCGTGGGACGACCCTATAGTCGTCGGACTTGACGGTAGCGGGCCAATCTAGTCCCGAGGTCGTGGGGACGACCCTATATTCGTCGGACAAGTCGGCGGCGGGCCAAGCTTGTACCGGGGTCGTGGGGACGACCCTACAGTCTTCGGACATTTCGGCGGCTTGCCAACTTTGGCCCGGGGTCGTGGGGACGACCCTATAATCGTCGGACATTTCGGCGGCATGCCAACTTTGGCCCGGGGTCGTGGGACGACCCTATAGTCGTCGGACTTGACGGTAGCGGGCCAATCTAGTCCCGAGGTCGTGGGGACGACCCTATAATCGTTGGACATGACGGTGGCGGGCCAAGCTAGTCCCGGGGTCGTAGGGACGACCCTATAGTCGTCGGACATGTTGGCGATTGGCCAACATTGGCCCGGGGTCGTCGGGACGACCCTATAGTCGTCGGACATGTCGGCGGCTGGCCAACCTAGTCCCGGGGTCGTGGGGACGACCCTATAGTCGTCGGACATGTCGGCGGCTGGCCAACTTTGGCCCGTGGTCGTGGGGACGATCCAATAGTCGTCGGACATGTCGGCGGTTGGCCAACTTTGGCCCGTGGTTGTGGGAACGACCCTATAGTCGTTGGACATGACGGTGGCGGGCCAATCTAGTCCCGGGGTCGTGGGGACGACCCTACAGTCTTCGGACATTGCGGCGGCTTGCCAACTTTGGCCCGGGGTCGTGGGGACGACCCTATAATCGTCGGACATTTCGGCGGCATGCCAACTTTGGCCCGTGATCGTGGGGACGACCCTATAGTCGTTGGACATGACGGTGGAGGGCCAATCTAGTCCCGAGGTCCTGGGGACGACCCTATAGTCGTCGGACAAGTCGGCGGCTGGCCAACCTAGACCCGGGGTCGTGGGGACGACCGTATTGTCGTCGGACATGACGGTGGCGGGCCAATCTAGTCCCGGGGTCGTGGGGACGACCCTATAGTCGTTGGACATGACGGTGGCGGGCCAATCTAGTCCCGGGGTCGTAGGGACGACCCTATAGTCGTCGGACATGTCGGCGATTGGCCAACATTGGCCCGGGGTCGTGGGGACGACCCTATAGTCGTCGGACATGTCGGCGGCTGGCCAACCTAGTCCCGAGGTCGAGGGGACGACCCTATAGTCGTCGGACATGTCGGCGGCTGGCCATCTTTGGCCCGTGGTTGTGGGGACGACCATATAGTCGTTGGACGTGACGGTGGCGGGCCAATCTAGTCCCGGGGTCGTGGGGACGACCCTATAGTCGTCGGACAAGACGGCGGCTGGACATCTTTGGCCCGGGGTCGTGGGGACGACCCTATAGTCGTCGGACATGTTGGCGGCTTGTCAGCCTAGTCCTAGCGTCGTGGGTACGACCCTATAGTCGTCGGACAAGTCGGCGGCGGGCTAACCTTGTCCCGGGGTCGTGGGGACGACCCTATAGTCGTCGGACATGTCGGCGGCTGGCCAACTTTGGCCCGGTGTCGTGGGGACGACTCTATAGTCGTCGGAAATGTCGGCGGCTGGCCAACCTGGACCCGGGGTCGTGGGGACGACCCTATTGTCGTCGGACATGACGGTGGCGGGCCAATCTAGTCTCGCGGTCGTGGGGACGACCCTATAATCGTCGGACATGACGGTGGCGGGCCAATCTAGTCCCGGGGTCGTGGGGACGACCCTATAGTCGTCGGACATGTCGGCGGCTGGCCAACTTTGGCCCGGTGTCGTGGGGACGACTCTATAGTCGTCGGAAATGTCGGCGGCTGGCCAACCTGGACCCGGGGTCGTGGGGACGACCCTATTGTCGTCGGACATGACGGTGGCGGACCAATCTAGTCTCGGGGTCGTGGGGACGACCCTATAGTCGTCGGACATGTCGGCGGCTGGCCAACTTTGGCCCGGGGTCGTGGGGACGACCCTATAGTCGTCGGACATGACGGTGGCATGCCAACTTTGGCCCGGGGTCGTGGGACGACCCTATAGTCGTCGGACTTGACGGTAGCGGGCCAATCTAGTCCCGAGGTCGTGGGGACGACCCTATATTCGTCGGACAAGACGGCGGCTGGACATCTTTGGCCCGGGGTCGTGGGGACGACCCTATAGTCGTCGGACATGTTGGCGGCTTGTCAGCCTAGTCCTAGCGTCGTGGGTACGACCCTATAGTCGTCGGACATGTCGGCGGCTGGCCAACTTTGGCCCGGGGTCGTGGGGACGACCCTATAGTCGTCGGACATGTTGGCGGCTTGTCAGCCTAGTCCCGGGGTCGTGGGTACGACCCTATAGTCGTCGGACAAGTCGGCGGCGGGCCAATCTAGTCCCGGGGTCGTAGGGACGACCCTATAGTCGTCGGACATGTCGGCGATTGGCCAACATTGGCCCGGGGTCGTGGGGACGACCCTATAGTCGTCGGACATGTCGGCGGCTGGCCAACCTAGTCCCGAGGTCGAGGGGACGACCCTATAGTCGTCGGACATGTCGGCGGCTGGCCATCTTTGGCCCGTGGTTGTGGGGACGACCATATAGTCGTTGGACGTGACGGTGGCGGGCCAATCTAGTCCCGGGGTCGTGGGGACGACCCTATAGTCGTCGGACAAGACGGCGGCTGGACATCTTTGGCCCGGGGTCGTGGGGACGACCCTATAGTCGTCGGACATGTTGGCGGCTTGTCAGCCTAGTCCTAGCGTCGTGGGTACGACCCTATAGTCGTCGGACAAGTCGGCGGCGGGCTAACCTTGTCCCGGGGTCGTGGGGACGACCCTATAATCGTCGGACATTTGGGCGGCTTGCCAACTTTGGCCCGGGGTCGTGGGACGACCCTATAGTCGTCGGACTTGACGGTAGCGGGCCAATCTAGTCCCGAGGTCGTGGGGACGACCCTATATTCGTCGGACAAGTCGGCGGCGGGCCAAGCTTGTACCGGGGTCGTGGGGACGACCCTACAGTCTTCGGACATTTCGGCGGCTTGCCAACTTTGGCCCGGGGTCGTGGGGACGACCCTATAATCGTCGGACATTTCGGCGGCATGCCAACTTTGGCCCGGGGTCGTGGGACGACCCTATAGTCGTCGGACTTGACGGTAGCGGGCCAATCTAGTCCCGAGGTCGTGGGGACGACCCTATAATCGTTGGACATGACGGTGGCGGGCCAAGCTAGTCCCGGGGTCGTAGGGACGACCCTATAGTCGTCGGACATGTTGGCGATTGGCCAACATTGGCCCGGGGTCGTCGGGACGACCCTATAGTCGTCGGACATGTCGGCGGCTGGCCAACCTAGTCCCGGGGTCGTGGGGACGACCCTATAGTCGTCGGACATGTCGGCGGCTGGCCAACTTTGGCCCGTGGTCGTGGGGACGATCCAATAGTCGTCGGACATGTCGGCGGTTGGCCAACTTTGGCCCGGGGTCGTGGGGACGACCCTATAGTCGTCGGACATGTCGGCGGCTGGCCAACTTTGGCCCGGTGTCGTGGGGACGACTCTATAGTCGTCGGAAATGTCGGCGGCTGGCCAACCTGGACCCGGGGTCGTGGGGACGACCCTATTGTCGTCGGACATGACGGTGGCGGACCAATCTAGTCTCGGGGTCGTGGGGACGACCCTATAGTCGTCGGACATGTCGGCGGCTGGCCAACTTTGGCCCGGGGTCGTGGGGACGACCCTATAGTCGTCGGACATGACGGTGGCATGCCAACTTTGGCCCGGGGTCGTGGGACGACCCTATAGTCGTCGGACTTGACGGTAGCGGGCCAATCTAGTCCCGAGGTCGTGGGGACGACCCTATATTCGTCGGACAAGTCGGCGGCGGGCCAAGCTTGTCCCGGGGTCGTGGGGACGACCCTACAGTCTTCGGACATTTCGGCGGCTTGCCAACTATGGCCCGGGGTCGTGGGGACGACCCTATAATCGTCGGACATTTCGGCGGCATGCCAACTTTGGCCCGTGGTCGTGGGGACGCCCCTATAGTCGTCGGACTTGACGGTGGCGGGCCAATCTAGACCCGGGGTCGTGGGGACGACCCTATAATCGTTGGACATGACGGTGGCGGGCCAAGCTAGTCCCGGGGTCGTAGGGACGACCCTATAGTCGTCGGACATGTTGGCGATTGGCCAACATTGGCCCGGGGTCGTCGCGACGACCCTATAGTCGTCGGACATGTCGGCGGCTGGCCAACCTAGTCCCGGGGTCGTGGGGACGACCCTATAGTCGTCGGACATGTCGGCGGCTGGCCAACTTTGGCCCGTGGTCGTGGGGACGATCCAATAGTCGTCGGACATGTCGGCGGTTGGCCAACTTTGGCCCGTGGTTGTGGGAACGACCCTATAGTCGTTGGACATGACGGTGGCGGGCCAATCTAGTCCCGGGGTCGTGGGGACGACCCTACAGTCTTCGGACATTGCGGCGGCTTGCCAACTTTGGCCCGGGGTCGTGGGGACGACCCTATAATCGTCGGACATTTCGGCGGCATGCCAACTTTGGCCCGTGATCGTGGGGACGACCCTATAGTCGTTGGACATGACGGTGGAGGGCCAATCTAGTCCCGAGGTCCTGGGGACGACCCTATAGTCGTCGGACAAGTCGGCGGCTGGCCAACCTAGACCCGGGGTCGTGGGGACGACCGTATTGTCGTCGGACATGACGGTGGCGGGCCAATCTAGTCCCGGGGTCGTGGGGACGACCCTATAGTCGTTGGACATGACGGTGGCGGGCCAATCTAGTCCCGGGGTCGTAGGGACGACCCTATAGTCGTCGGACATGTCGGCGATTGGCCAACATTGGCCCGGGGTCGTGGGGACGACCCTATAGTCGTCGGACATGTCGGCGGCTGGCCAACCTAGTCCCGAGGTCGAGGGGACGACCCTATAGTCGTCGGACATGTCGGCGGCTGGCCATCTTTGGCCCGTGGTTGTGGGGACGACCATATAGTCGTTGGACGTGACGGTGGCGGGCCAATCTAGTCCCGGGGTCGTGGGGACGACCCTATAGTCGTCGGACAAGACGGCGGCTGGACATCTTTGGCCCGGGGTCGTGGGGACGACCCTATAGTCGTCGGACATGTTGGCGGCTTGTCAGCCTAGTCCTAGCGTCGTGGGTACGACCCTATAGTCGTCGGACAAGTCGGCGGCGGGCTAACCTTGTCCCGGGGTCGTGGGGACGACCCTATAGTCGTCGGACATGTCGGCGGCTGGCCAACTTTGGCCCGGTGTCGTGGGGACGACTCTATAGTCGTCGGAAATGTCGGCGGCTGGCCAACCTGGACCCGGGGTCGTGGGGACGACCCTATTGTCGTCGGACATGACGGTGGCGGGCCAATCTAGTCTCGCGGTCGTGGGGACGACCCTATAATCGTCGGACATGACGGTGGCGGGCCAATCTAGTCCCGGGGTCGTGGGGACGACCCTATAGTCGTCGGACATGTCGGCGGCTGGCCAACTTTGGCCCGGTGTCGTGGGGACGACTCTATAGTCGTCGGAAATGTCGGCGGCTGGCCAACCTGGACCCGGGGTCGTGGGGACGACCCTATTGTCGTCGGACATGACGGTGGCGGACCAATCTAGTCTCGGGGTCGTGGGGACGACCCTATAGTCGTCGGACATGTCGGCGGCTGGCCAACTTTGGCCCGGGGTCGTGGGGACGACCCTATAGTCGTCGGACATGACGGTGGCATGCCAACTTTGGCCCGGGGTCGTGGGACGACCCTATAGTCGTCGGACTTGACGGTAGCGGGCCAATCTAGTCCCGAGGTCGTGGGGACGACCCTATATTCGTCGGACAAGTCGGCGGCAGGCCAAGCTTGTCCCGGGGTCGTGGGGACGACCCTACAGTCTTCGGACATTTCGGCGGCTTGCCAACTTTGGCCCGGGGTCGTGGGGACGACCCTATAATCGTCGGACATTTCGGCGGCATGCCAACTTTGGCCCGTGGTCGTGGGGACGCCCCTATAGTCGTCGGACTTGACGGTGGCGGGCCAATCTAGTCCCGGGGTCGTGGGGACGACCCTATAATCGTTGGACAAGACGGTGGCGGACCAATCTAGTCCCGGGGTCGTGGGGACGACCCTATAGTCGTCGGACAAGACGGTGGCGGACCAATCTAGTCCCGGGGTCGTGGGGACGACCCTATAGTCGTCGGACATGTCGGCGGCTGGCCAACTTTGGCCCGGGGTCGTGGGGACGACCCTATAGTCGTCGGACATGACGGTGGCATGCCAACTTTGGCCCGGGGTCGTGGGACGACCCTATAGTCGTCGGACTTGACGGTAGCGGGCCAATCTAGTCCCGAGGTCGTGGGGACGACCCTATATTCGTCGGACAAGTCGGCGGCGGGCCAAGCTTGTCCCGGGGTCGTGGGGACGACCCTACAGTCTTCGGACATTTCGGCGGCTTGCCAACTTTGGCCCGGGGTCGTGGGGACGACCCTATAATCGTCGGACATTTCGGCGGCATGCCAACTTTGGCCCGTGGTCGTGGGGACGCCCCTATAGTCGTCGGACTTGACGGTGGCGGGCCAATCTAGTCCCGGGGTCGTGGGGACGACCCTATAGTCGTCGGACAAGACGGTGGCGGACCAATCTAGTCCCGGGGTCGTGGGGACGACCCTATAGTCGTCGGACAAGACGGTGGCGGACCAATCTAGTCCCGGGGTCGTGGGGACGACCTTATAGTCGTCGGACATGTCGGCGGCTGGCCAACTTTGGCCCGTGGTCGTGGGGAGGACCCTATAATCGTCGGACATTTCGGCGGCATGCCAACTTTGGCCCGTGGTCGTGGGGACGACCCTATAGTCGTTGGACATGACGCTGGCGGGCCAATCTAGTCCCGGGGTCGTAGGGACGACCCTATAGTCGTCGGACATGTCGGCGATTGGCCAACATTGGCCCGGGGTCGTGGGGACGACCCTATAGTCGTCGGACATGTCGGCGGCTGTCCAACTTTGGCCCGGTGTCGTGGGGACGACTCTATAGTCGTCGGAACTGTCGGCCGCTGGCCAACCTGGCCCGGGGTCGTGGGGACGACCCTATTGTCGTCGGACATGACGGTGACGGGCCAATCTAGTCTCGGGGTCGTGGGGGCGACCCTATAGTCGTCGGACATGTCGGCGGCTGGCCAACTTTGGCCCGGGGTCGTGGGGACGACCCTATAGTCGTCGGACATGTTGGCGGCTTGTCAGCCTAGTCCCAGGGTCGTGGGGACGACCCTATAGTCGTTGGACATGACGCTGGCGGGCCAATCTAGTCCCGGGGTCGTTGGGACGACCCTATAGTCGTCGGACATGTCGGCGATTGGCCAACATTGGCCCGGGGTCGTGGGGACGACCCTATAGTCGTCGGACATGTCGGCGGCTGTCCAACTTTGGCCCGGTGTCGTGGGGACGACTCTATAGTCGTCGGAAATGTCGGCCGCTGGCCAATCTGGCCCGGGGTCGTGGGGACGACTCTATAGTCGTCGGAAATGTCGGCGGCTGGCCAACCTGGACTCGGGGTCGTGGGGACGACCCTATAGTCGTCGGACAAGACGGCGGCTGGACATCTTTGGCCCGGGGTCGTGGGGACGACCCTACAGTCGTCGGACATGTTGGCGGCTTGTCAGCCTAGTCCCAGGGTCGTGGGAACGACCCTATAGTCGTCGGACAAGTCGGCGGCGGGCCAACCTTGTCCCGGGGTCGTGGGGACGACCCTATAGTCGTCGGACAGGACGGCGGCTGGCCAACTTTGGCCCGTGGTTGTGGGGACGACCCTATAGTCGTTGGACATGACGGTGGCGGGCCAATCTAGTCCCGGGGTCGTGGGGACGACCCTATAGTCGTCAGACATGTCGGCGGCAGGCCAACTTTGGCCCGGTGTCGTGGGGACGACCCTATAGTCGTCGGACATTTCGGCGGCATGCCAACTTTGGCCCGTGGTCGTGGGGACGACCCTATAGTTGTTGGACATGACGGTGGCGGGCTAATCTAGTCCCGGGGTCGTAGGGACGACCCTATAGTCGTTGGACATGTCGGCGATTGGCCAACATTGGCCCGGGGTCGTGGGGACGACCCTATTGTCGTCGGACCTGTCGGCGGCTGGCCAACCTAGTCCCGAGGTCGTGGGGACGACCCTATAGTCGTCAGACATGTCGGCGGCTGGCCAACTTTGGCCCGTGGTTGTGGGGACGACCATATAGTCGTTGGACGTGACGGTGGCGGGCCAATCTAGTCCCGGGGTCGTGGGGACGACCCTATAGTCGTCGGACAAGACGGCGGCTGGCCAACCTGGACCCGGGGTCGTGGGGACGACCCTATTGTCGTCGGACATGACGGTGGCGGGCCAATCTAGTCCCGGGGTCGTGGGGACGACCCTATAGTCGTCGGACAAGACGGCGGCTGGCCAACCTGGACCCGGGGTCGTGGGGACGACCCTATAGTCGTCGGACATGTCGGCGGCTGGCCAACTTTGGCCCGGGGTCGTGGGGACGACCCTATAGTCGTCGGACATGACGGTGGCGGACCAATCTAGTCCCGGGGTCGTGGGGACGACCCTATAGTCGTCGGACATGTCGGCGGCTGGCCAACTTTGGCCCGGGGTCGTGGGAACGACTCTATAGTCGTCGGAATGTCGGCGGCTGGCCAACCTGGACTCGGGGTCGTGGGGACGACCCTATAGTCGTCGGACAAGACGGAGGCTGGACATCTTTGGCCCGGTGTCGTGGGGACGACCCTATAGTCGTCGGACATGTTGGCGGCTTGTCAGCCTAGTCCCGGGGTCGTGGGTACGACCCTATAGTCGTCGGACAAGTCGGCGGCTGGCCAACCTAGACCCGGGGTCGTGGGGACGACCCTATTGTCGTCGGACATGACGGTGGCGGGCCAATCTAGTCCCGGGGTCGTGGGGACGACCCTATAGTCGTCGGACATGTCGGCGGCTGTCCAACTTTGGCCCGGTGTCGTGGGGACGATTCTATAGTCGTCGGATATGTCGGCGGCTGGCCAACCTAGACCCGGGGTCGTGGGGACGACCCTATTGTCGTCGGACATGACGGTGGCGGGCCAATCTAGTCCCGGGGTCGTAGGGACGACCCTATAGTCGTCGGACATGTTGGCGGCTTGTCAGCCTAGTCCCAGGGTCGTGGGTACGACCCTATAGTCGTCGGACAAGTCGGCGGCGGGCCAACCTTGTCCCGGGGTCGTGGGGACGACCCTATAGTCGTCGGACATGTCGGCGGCTGGCCAACTTTGGCCCGGTGTCGTGGGGACGACTATATAGTCGTCGGAAATGTCGGCGGCTGGCCAACCTGGACCCGGGGTCGTGGGGACGACCCTATTGTCGTCGGACATGACGGTGGCGGGCCAATCTAGTCTCGCGGTCGTGGGGACGACCCTATAATCGTCGGACATGACGGTGGCGGGCCAATCTAGCCCCGGGGTCGTGGGGACGACCCTATAGTCGTCGGACATGTCGGCGGCTGGCCAACTTTGGCCCGGTGTCGTGGGGACGACTCTATAGTCGTCGGAAATGTCGGCGGCTGGCCAACCTGGACCCGGGGTCGTGGGGACGACGCTATTGTCGTCGGACATGACGGTGGCGGGCCAAGCTAGTCCCGGGGTCGTGGGGACGACCCTATAGTCGTCGGACAAGACGGCGGCTGGACATCTTTGGCCCCGGGGTCGTGGGGACGGCCCTATAGTCGTCGGACATGTTGGCGGCTTGTCAGCCTAGTCCCGGGGTCGTGGGTACGACCCTATAGTCGTCGGACAAGTCGGCCGCTGGCCAACCTAGACCCGGGGTCGTGGGGACGACCCTATTGTCGTCGGACATGACGGTGGCGGGCCAATCTAGTCCCGGGGTCGTGGGGACGACCCTATAGTCGTCGGACAAGACGGCGGCTGGCCAACCTGGACCCGGGGTCGTGGGGACGACCCTATTGTCGTCGGACATGACGGTGGCGGGCCAATCTAGTCTCGCGGTCGTGGGGACGACCCTATAATCGTCGGACATGACGGTGGCGGGCCAATCTAGTCCCGGGGTCGTGGGGACGACCCTCATGTCGTCGGACATGTCGGCGGCTGGCCAACTTTGGCCCGGTGTCGTGGGGACGACCCTATAATCGTCGGACATGACGGCGGCTGGCCAACCTGGACCCGGGGTCGTGGGGACGACCCTATTGTCGTCGGACATGACGGTGGCGGGCCAATCTAGTCTCGCGGTCGTGGGGACAACCCTATAATCGTCGGACATGACGGTGGCGGGCCAATCTAGTCCCGGGGTCGTGGGGACGACCCTCATGTCGTCGGACATGTCGGCGGCTGGCCAACTTTGCCCCGGTGTCGTGGGGACGACTCTATAGTCGTCGGAAATGTCGGCGGCTGGCCAACCTGGACCCGGGGTCGTGGGGACGACCCTATTGTCGTCGGACATGACGGTGGCGGGCCAATCTAGTCTCGGGATCGTGGGGACGACCCTATAGTCGTCGGACATGTCGGCGGCTGGCCAACTTTGGCCCGGGGTCGTGGAGACGACCCTATTGTCGTCGGACCCGTCGGCGGCTGGCCAACCTAGTCCCGAGGTCGTGGGGACGACCCTATAGTCGTCGGACATGTCGGCGGCTGGCCAACCTGGACCCGGGGTCGTGGGGACGACCCTATAGTCGTTGGACATGACGGTGGCGGGCCAATCTAGTCCCGGGGTCGTAGGGACGACCCTATAGTCGTTGGACATGCCGGCGATTGGCCAACCTAGACCCGGGGTCGTGGGGACGACCCTATTGTCGTCGGACATGACGGTGGCGGGCCAATCTAGTCCCGGTGTCGTGGGGACGACCCTATAGTCGTCGGACATGTCGGCGGCTGGCCAACTTTGGCCCGGGGTCGTGGGGACGACCCTATAGTCGTCGGACATGACGGTGGCGGACCAATCTAGTCCCGGGGTCGTGGGGACGACCCTATAGTCGTCGGACATGTCGGCGGCTGGCCAACTTTGGCCCGGGGTCGTGGGAACGACTCTATAGTCGTCGGAATGTCGGCGGCTGGCCAACCTGGACTCGGGGTCGTGGGGACGACCCTATAGTCGTCGGACAAGACGGAGGCTGGACATCTTTGGCCCGGTGTCGTGGGGACGACCCTATAGTCGTCGGACATGTTGGCGGCTTGTCAGCCTAGTCCCGGGGTCGTGGGTACGACCCTATAGTCGTCGGACAAGTCGGCGGCTGGCCAACCTAGACCCGGGGTCGTGGGGACGACCCTATTGTCGTCGGACATGACGGTGGCGGGCCAATCTAGTCCCGGGGTCGTGGGGACGACCCTATAGTCGTCGGACATGTCGGCGGCTGTCCAACTTTGGCCCGGTGTCGTGGGGACGATTCTATAGTCGTCGGATATGTCGGCGGCTGGCCAACCTAGACCCGGGGTCGTGGGGACGACCCTATTGTCGTCGGACATGACGGTGGCGGGCCAATCTAGTCCCGGGGTCGTGGGGACAACCCTATAGTCGTCGGACAAGTCGGCGGCGGGCCAAGCTTGTCCCGGGGTCGTGGGGTCGACCCTATAATCGTCGGACATGACGGTGGCGGGCCAATCTAGTCCCGGGGTCGTGGGGACGACCCTATAATCGTTGGACATGACGGTGGCGGGCCAATCTAGTCCCGGGGTCGTAGGGACGACCCTATAGTCGTCGGACATGTTGGCGGCTTGTCAGCCTAGTCCCAGGGTCGTGGGTACGACCCTATAGTCGTCGGACAAGTCGGCGGCGGGCCAACCTTGTCCCGGGGTCGTGGGGACGACCCTATAGTCGTCGGACATGTCGGCGGCTGGCCAACTTTGGCCCGGTGTCGTGGGGACGACTATATAGTCGTCGGAAATGTCGGCGGCTGGCCAACCTGGTCCCGGGGTCGTGGGGACGACCCTATTGTCGTCGGACATGACGGTGGCGGGCCAATCTAGTCTCGCGGTCGTGGGGACGACCCTGTAATCGTCGGACATGACGGTGGCGGGCCAATCTAGCCCCGGGGTCGTGGGGACGACCCTATAGTCGTCGGACATGTCGGCGGCTGGCCAACTTTGGCCCGGTGTCGTGGGGACGACTCTATAGTCGTCGGAAATGTCGGCGGCTGGCCAACCTGGACCTGGGGTCGTGGGGACGACGCTATTGTCGTCGGACATGACGGTGGCGGGCCAAGCTAGTCCCGGGGTCGTGGGGACGACCCTATAGTCGTCGGACAAGACGGCGGCTGGACATCTTTGGCCCCGGGGTCGTGGGGACGGCCCTATAGTCGTCGGACATGTTGGCGGCTTGTCAGCCTAGTCCCGGGGTCGTGGGTACGACCCTATAGTCGTCGGACAAGTCGGCCGCTGGCCAACCTAGACCCGGGGTCGTGGGAACGACCCTATTGTCGTCGGACATGACGGTGGCGGGCCAATCTAGTCCCGGGGTCGTGGGGACGACCCTATAGTCGTCGGACATGTCGGCGGCTGGCCAACATTGGCCCGTGGTCGTGGGGACGATCCAATAGTCGTCGGACATGTCGGCGGCATGCCAACTTTGGCCCGTGGTCGTGGGGCGACCCTATAGTCGTTGGACATGACGGTGGCGGGCCAATCTAGTCCCGGGGTCGTAGGGACGACCCTATAGTCGTCGGACATGTCGGCGATTGGCCAACATTGGCCCGGGGTCGTGGGGACGACCCTATAGTCGTCGGACATGTCGGCGGCTGGCCAACCTAGTCCCGAGGTCGTGGGGACGACCCTATAGTCGTCGGACTTGACGGTGGCGGGCCAATCTAGTCCCGGGGTCGTGGGGACGACCCTACAGTCGTCGGAAATGTCGGCGGCTGGCCAACCTGGACCCGGGGTCGTGGGGACGACCCTATTGTCGTCGGACATGACGGTGGCGGGCCAATCTAGTCTCGGGGTCGTGGGGACGACCCTATAGTCGTCGGACATGTCGGCGGCTGGCCAACTTTGGCCCGGGGTCGTGGGGACGACTCTATAGTCGTCGGAATGTCGGCGGCTGGCCAACCTGGACTCGGGGTCGTGGGGACGACCCTATAGTCGTCGGACAAGACGGCGGCTGGACATCTTTGGCCCGGGGTCGTGGGGACGACCCTATAGTCGTCGGACAAGACGGCGGCTGGACATCTTTGGCCCGGGGTCGTGGGGACGACCCTATAGTCGTCGGACAAGACGGCGGCTGGACATCTTTGGCCCGGGGTCGTGGGGACGACCCTATAGTCGTCGGACATGTTGGCGGCTTGTCAGCCTAGTCCCGGGGTCGTAGGGACGACCCTATAGTCGTCGGACATGTCGGCGATTGGCCAACATTGGCCCGGGGTCGTGGGGACGACCCTATAGTCGTCGAACAATTCGGCGGCGGGTCAAGCTTGTCCCGGGGTTGTGGGGACGACCCTATAATCGTCGGACATGACGGTGGCGGGCCAATCTAGTCCCGGGGTCGTGGGGACGACCCTATAGTCGTCGGACATGTCGGCGGCATGCCAACTTTGGCCCGTGGTCGTGGGGACGACCCTATAGTCGTTGGACATGACGGTGGCGGGCCAATCTAGTCCCGGGGTCGTAGGGACGACCCTATAGTCGTCGGACATGTCGGCGATTGGCCAACATTGGCCCGGGGTCGTGGGGACGACCCTATAGTCGTCGGACATGTCGGCGGCTGGCCAACCTAGTCCCGGGGTCGTGGGGACGACCCTATAGTCGTCGGACAAGACGGCGTCTGGACATCTTTGGCCCGGGGTCGTGGGGACGACCCTATAGTCGTCGGACATGTTGGCGGCTTGTCAGCCTAGTCCCAGGGTCGTGGGTACGACCCTATAGTCGTCGGACATGACGGTGGCGGACCAATCTAGTCCCGGGGTCGTGGGGACGACCCTATAGTCGTCGGACTTGTCGGCAGCTGGCCAACTTTGGCCCGGTGTCGTGGGGACGACTCTGTAGTCGTCGGAAATGTCGGCGGCTGGCCAACCTGGACCCGGGGTCGTGGGGACGACCCTATTGTCGTCGGACATGACGGTGGCGGGCCAATCTAGTCTCGCGGTCGTGGGGACGACCCTATAATCGTCTGACATGACGGTGGCGGGCCAATCTAGTCCCGGGGTCGTGGGGACGACCCTACAGTCGTCGGACATGTCGGCGGCTGGCCAACCTAGTCCCGAGGTCGTGGGGACGACCCTATAGTCGTCGGACTTCACGGTGGCGGGCCAATCTAGTCCCGGGGTCGTGGGGACGACCCTACAGTCGTCGGACATTTCGGCGGCTAGCCAACTTTGGCCCGGGGTCGTGGGGACGACCCTATAGTCGTCGGACGTGACGGTGGCGGACCAATCTAGTCCCGGGGTCGTGGGGACGACCCTATAGTCGTCGGACATGTCGGCGGCTGGCCAAATTTGGCCCGGGGTCGTGGGGACGACCCTATAGTCGTCGGACATGTCGGCGGCTGGCCAACCTAGTCCCGAGGTCGTGGGGACGACCCTATAGTCGTCGGACATTTCGGCGGCATGCCACCTTTGGCCCGGGGTCGTGGGGACGACCCTATAGTCGTCGGACATGTTGGCGGCTTGTCAACCTAGTCCCGGGGTCGTGGGGACGACCCTATAGTCGTTGGACATGACGGTGGTGGGCCAATCTAGTCCCGGGGTCGTGGGGACGACCCTACAGTCGTCGGACATTTCGGCGGCTTGCCAACTTTGGCCCGTGGTCGTGGGGACGACCCTATAGTCGTCGGACATTTCGGCGGCATGCCACCTTTGGCCCGGGGTCGTGGGGACGACCCTATAGTCGTCGGACATGTTGGCGGCTTGTCAACCTAGTCCCGGGGTCGTGGGGACGAACCTATAGTCGTTGGACATGACGGTGGTGGGCCAATCTAGTCCCGGGGTCGTGGGGACGACCCTATAGTCGTCGTACAAGTCGGCGGCGGGCCAAGCTTGTCCCGTGGTCGTGGGTACGATCCGATAGTTGTCGGACATGACGGTGGCGGGCCAATCTAGTCCCGGGGTCGTGGGGACGACCCTCATGTCGTCGGACATGTCGGCGGCTGGCCAACTTTGGCCCGGTGTCGTGGGGACGACCCTATAATCGTCGGACATGACGGCGGCTGGCCAACCTGGACCCGGGGTCGTGGGGACGACCCTATTGTCGTCGGACATGACGGTGGCGGGCCAATCTAGTCTCGCGGTCGTGGGGACAACCCTATAATCGTCGGACATGACGGTGGCGGGCCAATCTAGTCCCGGGGTCGTGGGGACGACCCTCATGTCGTCGGACATGTCGGCGGCTGGCCAACTTTGCCCCGGTGTCGTGGGGACGACTCTATAGTCGTCGGAAATGTCGGCGGCTGGCCAACCTGGACCCGGGGTCGTGGGGACGACCCTATAGTCTTCGGACATGTCGGCGGCTGGCCAACTTTGGCCCGGGGTCGTGGGGACGACTCTATAGTCGTCGGACTTGACGGTGGCGGGCCAATCTATTCCCGGGGTCGTGGGCACGACCCTGTAGTCGTCGGACATGACGGTGGCGGGCCAATCTAGTCCCGGGGTCATGGGAACGACCCTACAGTCGTCGGACATTTCGGCGGCAGGCCAACTTTGGCCCGTGGTCGTGGGGACGACCCTATAGTCGTCGGACATGACGGTAGCGGGCCAATCTAGTCCCGAGGTCGTGGGGACGACCCTATAGTCGTCGGACATTTCGGCGGCTGGCCAACTTTGGCCCGTGGTCGTGGGGACGACCCTATAGTCGTCGGACATGTCGGCGGCTGGCCAAATTTGGCCCGTGGTCGTGGGGACGACCCAATAGTCGTCGGACATGTCGGCGGCTGGCCAACTTTGGCCCCTGGTCGTGGGGACGACCCAATAGTCGTCGGACATGTCGGCGGCTGGCCAGCTTTGGCCCGGGGTCGTGGGGACGAGCCTATAGTCGTCGGACTTGACGGTGGCGGGCCAATCTAGTCCCGGGTCGTGGGGACGACCCTATAGTCGTCGGACATGTCGGCGGCTGGCCAACTTTGGCCCGTGGTCGTGGGGACGACCCTATACTCGTCGGACATTTCGGCGGCTGGCCAACTTTGGCTCGTGGTCGTAAAGACGACCCAATAGTCGTCGGACATGTCGGCGGCTGGCCAACTTTGGCCCGGGGTCGTGGGGACGACCCTATAGTCGTCGGACTTGACGGTGGCGGGCCAATCTAGTCCCGGGTCGTGGGGACGACCCTATAGTCGTCGGACATGTCGGCGGCTGGCCAACTTTGGCCCGTGGTCGTGGGGACGACCCTATAGTCGTCGGACAAGTCGGCGGCGGGCCAACCTAGTCCCGGGGTCGTGGGGACGACCCTATAATCGTCGGACAAGCCGGCGGCTGGCCAACTTTGGCCCGTGATCGTGGGGACTACCCTATAGTCGGCGGACAAGTCGGCGGCTGTCCAATTTTGGCCCGGGGTCGTGGGGACGACCCTATAGTCGTCGGACTTGACGGTGGCGGGCCAATCTAGTCCCGGGGTCGTGGGGACGACCCTATAGTCGTCAGACATGTCGGTGGCGAGCCAACCTAGACCCGGGGTCGTAGGGACGACCCTATAGTCGTCGGACATGTCGCCGGCTGGCCAACTTTGGGCCGTGGTCGTCGGGACGACCCTATAGTCGTCGGACATAACGGTGGCGGGCCATTCTAGTCCCGGGGTCGTGGGGACGACCCTATAGTCGTCGGACATGACGGTGGCGGGCCAATCTAGTCCCGGGGTCGTGGGGACGACCCTATAGTAGTCGAACAAGTCGGCGGCGGGCCAAGCTTGTCCCGGGGTCGTGGGGACGACCCTATAATCGTCGGAAATGACGGTGGCGGGCCAATCTAGTCCCGGGGTCGTGGGGACGACCCTATAGTCGTCGGACAAGACGGCGGCGGGCCAATCCAGTCCCGGGGTCGTAGGGACGACCCTATAGTCGCCGGACAAGTCGGCGGCGGGCCAAGCTTGTCCCGGGGTCGTGGGGACGACCCTATAATCGTCGGACATGACGGTGGCGTGCCAATCTAGTCTCGGGGTCGTGGGGACGACCCTATAGTCGTCGGACATGTCGGCGGCTGGCCAACTTTGGCCCGGGGTCGTGGGGACGACCCTATAGTCGTCGCATATGTTGGCGGCTTGTCAGCCTAGTCCCGGGGTCGTGGGTACGACCCTATAGTCGTCGGACAAGTCGGCGGCGGGCCAACCTTGTCCCGGGGTCGTAGGGACGACCCTATAGTCGTCGGACATGTCGGCGGCTGGCCAACTTTGGCCCTTGGTCGTGGGGACGATCCAAAAGTCGTCGGACATGTCGGCGGCTGGCCAACTTTGGCCCGTGGTCGTGGGGACGATCCGATAGTCGTCGGACATGACGGCGGCTGGCCAACCTAGACCCGGGGTCGTGGGGACGACCCTATTGTCGTCGGACATGGCGGTGGCGGGCCAATCTAGTCCCGTGGTCGTGGGGACGACCCTATAGTCGACGGACATGTCGGCGATTGGCCAACATTGGCCCGGGGTCGTGGGGACGACCTTATAGTCGTCGGACATGTCGGCGGCTGGCCAACCTAGTCCCGGGGTCGTGGGGACGACCCTATTGTCGTCGGACATGACGGTGGCGGGCCAATCTAGTCCCGGGGTCGTAGGGACGACCCTATAGTCGTCGGACATGTCGGCGATTGGCCAACATTGGCCCGGGGTCGTGGGGACGACCCTATAGTCGTTGGACATGACGGTGGCGGGCCAATCTAGTCCCGGGGTCGTAGGGACGACCGTATAGTCGTCGAACATGTCGGCGGCCGGCCAACTTTGGCCCCTGGTCGTGGGGACGATCCAAAACTCGTCGGACATGTCGGCGGCTGGCCAACTTTGGCCCGTGGTCGTGGGGACGATCCGATAGTCGTCGGACATGTCGGCGGCTGGCCAACCTAGACCCGGGGTCGTGGGGACGACCCTATTGTCGTCGGACATGGTGGTGGCGGGCCAATCTAGTCCCGTGGTCGTGGGGACGACCCTATAGTCGACGGACATGTCGGCGGCTGGCCAACTTTGGCCCGTGGTTGTGGGGACAACCCAATAGTCGTCGGACATGTCGGCGGCTGGCCAACTTTGGCCCGTGGTCATGTTGGACGACCCTATAGTCGTTGGACATGACGTTGGCGGGCCAATCTAGTCCCGGGGTCGTAGGGACGACCCTATAGTCGTCGGACATATCGGCGATTGGCCAACATTGGCCCGGGGTCGTGGGGACGACTCTATAGTCGTCGGACATGTCGGCGGCTGGCCAACCTAGACCCGGGGTCGTGGGGACGACCCTATTGTCGTCGGACATGACGGTGGCGGGCCAATCTAGTCCCGGGGTCGTGGGGACGACCCTATAGTAGTCGAACAAGTAGGCGGCGGGCCAAGCTTGTCCCGGGGTCGTGGGGACGACCCTATAATCGTCGGAAATGACGGTGGCGGGCCAATCTAGTCCCGGGGTCGTGGGGACGACCCTATAGTCGTCGGACAAGACGGCGGCGGGCCAATCCAGTCCCGGGGTCGTAGGGACGACCCTATAGTCGCCGGACAAGTCGGCGGCGGGCCAAGCTTGTCCCGGGGTCGTGGGGACGACCCTATAATCGTCGGACATGACGGTGGCGTGCCAATCTAGTCTCGGGGTCGTGGGGACGACCCTATAGTCGTCGGACATGTCGGCGGCTGGCCAACTTTGGCCCGGGGTCGTGGGGACGACCCTATAGTCGTCGCATATGTTGGCGGCTTGTCAGCCTAGTCCCGGGGTCGTGGGTACGACCCTATAGTCGTCGGACAAGTCGGCGGCGGGCCAACCTTGTCCCGGGGTCGTAGGGACGACCCTATAGTCGTCGGACATGTCGGCGGCTGGCCAACTTTGGCCCTTGGTCGTGGGGACGATCCAAAAGTCGTCGGACATGTCGGCGGCTGGCCAACTTTGGCCCGTGGTCGTGGGGACCATCCGATAGTCGTCGGACATGACGGCGGCTGGCCAACCTAGACCCGGGGTCGTGGGGACGACCCTATTGTCGTCGGACATGGCGGTGGCGGGCCAATCTAGTCCCGTGGTCGTGGGGACGACCCTATAGTCGACGGACATGTCGGCGGCTGGCCAACTTTGGCCCGTGGTCGTGGGGACGACCCAATAGTCGTCGGACATGTCGGCGGCTGGCCAACTTTGGCCCGTAGTCGTGGGGACGATCCAATAGTCGCCGGACATGACGGTGGCGGGCCAATCTAGTCCCGGGGTCGTAGGAACAACACAATAGTCGTCGGACATGTCGGCGATTGGCCAACATTGGCCCGGGGCCGTGGGGACGACCCTATAGTCGTCGGACATGTCGGCGATTGGCCAACATTGGCCCGGGGTCGTGGGGACGACCCTATAGTCGTAGGACAAGTCGGCGTTTGGCCATCTTTGTCCCGGGGTCGTGGGGACGACTGTTTAGCCGTCGGACATGTCGGCGGCTGGCCAACCTAGACCCGGGGTCGTGGGGACGACCCTATAGTCGTTGGACATGACAGTGGCGGGCCAATCTAGTCCCGGGGTCGTAGGGACGACCCTATAGTCGTCGGACATGTCGGCGATTGGCCAACATTGGCCCGGGGTCGTGTGGACGACCCTATAGTCGTCAGACATGACGGTGGCGGGCCAATCTAGTTCCGGGGTTGTGGGGACGACCCTATAGTCGTCAAACATGTCGGCGATTGGCCAACATTGGCCCGGGGTCGTGGGGACGACCTTATAGTCGTCGGACATGTCGGCGGCTGGCCAACCTAGTCCCGGGGTCGTGGGGACGACCCTATTGTCGTCGGACATGACGGTGGCGGGCCAATCTAGTCCCGGGGTCGTAGGGACGACCCTATAGTCGTCGGACATGTCGGCGATTGGCCAACATTGGCCCGGGGTCGTGGGGACGACCCTATAGTCGTTGGACATGACGGTGGCGGGCCAATCTAGTCCCGGGGTCGTAGGGACGACCGTATAGTCGTCGAACATGTCGGCGGCCGGCCAACTTTGGCCCCTGGTCGTGGGGACGATCCAAAACTCGTCGGACATGTCGGCGGCTGGCCAACTTTGGCCCGTGGTCGTGGGGACGATCCGATAGTCGTCGGACATGTCGGCGGCTGGCCAACCTAGACCCGGGGTCGTGGGGACGACCCTATTGTCGTCGGACATGGTGGTGGCGGGCCAATCTAGTCCCGTGGTCGTGGGGACGACCCTATAGTCGACGGACATGTCGGCGGCTGGCCAACTTTGGCCCGTGGTCGTGGGGACAACCCAATAGTCGTCGGACATGTCGGCGGCTGGCCAACTTTGGCCCGTGGTCATGTTGGACGACCCTATAGTCGTTGGACATGACGTTGGCGGGCCAATCTAGTCCCGGGGTCGTAGGGACGACCCTATAGTCGTCGGACATATCGGCGATTGGCCAACATTGGCCCGGGGTCGTGGGGACGACTCTATAGTCGTCGGACATGTCGGCGGCTGGCCAACCTAGACCCGGGGTCGTGGGGACGACCCTATTGTCGTCGGACATGACGGTGGCGGGCCAATCTAGTCCCGGGGTCGTGGGGACGACCCTATAGTAGTCGAACAAGTCGGCGGCGGGCCAAGCTTGTCCCGGGGTCATGGGGACGACCCTATAGTCGTCGGACAAGACGGCGGCGGGCTAATCCAGTCCCGGGGTCGTAGGGACGACCCTATAGTCGCCGGACAAGTCGGCGGCGGGCCAAGCTTGTCCCGGGGTCGTGGGGACGACCCTATAATCGTCGGACATGACGGTGGCGGGCCAATCTAGTCACGGGGTCCTGGGGACGACCCTATAGTCGTCGGACATGTCGGCGGCTGGCCAACTTTGGCCCGGGGTCGTGGGGACGACCCTATAGTCGTCGGATATGTTGGCGGCTTGTCAGCCTAGTCCCGGGGTCGTGGGTACGACCCTATAGTCGTCGGACAAGTCGGCGGCGGGCCAACCTTGTCCCGGGGTCGTAGGGACGACCCTATAGTCGTCGGACATGTCGGCGGCTGGCCAACTTTGGCCCGTGGTCGTGGGGACGATCCAAAATTCGTCGGACATGTCGGCGGCTGGCCAACTTTGGCCCGTGGTCGTGGGGACGATCCGATAGTCGTCGGACATGTCGGCGGCTGGCCAACCTAGACCCGGGGTCGTGGGGACGACCCTATTGTCGTCGGACATGGCGGTGGCGGGCCAATATAGTCCCGTGGTCGTGGGGACGACCCTATAGTCGACGGACATGTCGGCGGCTGGCCAACTTTGGCCCGTGGTCGTGGGGACGACCGTATAGTCGTCGGACATGTCGGCGGCTGGCCATTCTAGTCCCGGGGTCGTGGGGACTACCCTATAATCGTCGGACATGTCGCCGGCGGGCCAACTTTGGCCCGGGGTCGTGGAGACGACCCTATAGTCATCGGACATGTCGGCGATTGGCCATTATTGGCCCGGGGTCGTGGGGACGACCGTATATTCGTCGGACATGACGGTGGCGGGCTAATCTAGACCCGGGGTCGTGGGGACGACCCTATAGTCGTCGGACATGACGGTGGCGGGCCAATCTAGTCCCGGGGTTGTGGGGACATGTCGGCGGCTTGACAAATGTGCCCGGGGACGTGGGGACGAACCTATAGTCGTCGGACATGAAGGTGTCGGGCCAATCTAGTCCCGGGATTGTGGGGACATGTCGGCGACTTGCCAAATGTGCCCGGGGTCGTGGGGACGACCCCATAGTGGTCGGACAAGTCGGCGGCTGGCCAACCTAGTCCCGGGGTCGTGTGGACGACTCTATAGTCGTCGGACAATTCGGCGGCGGGCCAACCTAGCCCCGGGGTTGTGGGGACGTCCCTATAGTCCTCGGACAAGTCGGCGGCAGGCCAACTTTGGCCCGTGGTCGTGGGGACGACCCTATAGTCGTTGGACATGTTGCCGGCTGGTCAACCTGGTCCCGGGGTCGTGGGAACGACCCTATAGTCGTCGGATTTGTCGGCGGCTGGCCAACATTGGCCCGTGGTCGTGGGGTCGACCCTATAGTCGTCGGACATGACGGTGGCGGACCAATCTAGTCCCGGGGTCGTGGGGACGACCCAATAGTCGTTGGACATGTCAGCGGCTGGCCATCTTTGCCCCGGTGTCGTAGTGACGACACTATAGTCGTCGGACATGTCGGCGGCTGGCCAATCTAGTCCCGGGGTCGTGGGGACGACCCTATAGTCTTCGGACATGTCGGCGGCGGGCCAAGCTTGTCCCGGGGTCGTGGGGACGACCCTATAATCGTCGGACATGACGGTGGCGGGCCAATCTAGTCTCGGGGTCGTGGGGACGACCCTATAGTCGTCGGACATGTCGGCGGCTGGCCAACTTTGGCCCGGGGTCATGTTGGACGACCCTATAGTCGTTGGACATGACGTTGGCGGGCCAATCTAGTCCCGGGGTCGTAGGGACGACCCTATAGTCGTCGGACATATCGGCGATTGGCCAACATTGGCCCGGGGTCGTGGGGACGACTCTATAGTCGTCGGACATGTCGGCGGCTGGCCAACCTAGACCCGGGGTCGTGGGGACGACCCTATTGTCGTCGGACATGACGGTGGCGGGCCAATCTAGTCCCGGGGTCGTGGGGACGACCCTATAGTACTCGAACAAGTCGGCGGCGGGCCAAGCTTGTCCCGGGGTCGTGGGGACGACCTTATAATCGTCGGAAATGACGGTGGCGGGCCAATCTAGTCCCGGGGTCGTGGGGACGAACCTATACTCGTCGGACAAGACGGCGGCGGGCCAATCCAGTCCCGGGGTCGTAGGGACGACCCTATAGTCGCCGGACAAGTCGGCGGCGGGCCAAGCTTGTCCCGGGGTCGTGGGGACGACCCTATAATCGTCGGACATGACGGTGGCGGGCCAATCTAGTCTCGGGGTCGTGGGGACGACCCTATAGTCGTCGGACATGTCGGCGGCTGGCCAACTTTGGCCCGGGGTCGTGGGGACGACCCTATAGTCGTCGGATATGTTGGCGGCTTGTCAGCCTAGTCCCGGGGTCGTGGGTACGACCCTATAGTCGTCGGACAAGTCGGCGGCGGGCCAACCTTGTCCCGGGGTCGTAGGGACGACCCTATAGTCGTCGGACATGTCGGCGGCTGGCCAACTTTGGCCCGTGGTCGTGGGGACGATCCAAAATTCGTCGGACATGTCGGCGGCTGGCCAACTTTGGCCCGTGGTCGTGGGGACGATCCGATAGTCGTCGGACATGTCGGCGGCTGGCCAACCTAGACCCGGGGTCGTGGGGACGACCCTATTGTCGTCGGACATGGCGGTGGCGGGCCAATATAGTCCCGTGGTCGTGGGGACGACCCTATAGTCGACGGACATGTCGGCGGCTGGCCAACTTTGGCCCGTGGTCGTGGGGACGACCGTATAGTCGTCGGACATGTCGGCGGCTGGCCATTCTAGTCCCGGGGTCGTGGGGACGACCCTATAGTCGTCGGACATGTCGGCGGCGGGCCAACTTTGGCCCGGGGTCGTGGAGACGACCCTATAGTCATCGGACATGTCGGCGATTGGCCATTATTGGCCCGGGGTCGTGGGGACGACCGTATATTCGTCGGACATGACGGTGGCGGGCTAATCTAGTCCCGGGGTCGTGGGGACGACCCTATAGTCGTCGGACATGACGGTGGCGGGCCAATCTAGTCCCGGGGTTGTGGGGACATGTCGGCGGCTTGACAAATGTGCCCGGGGACGTGGGGACGAACCTATAGTCGTCGGACATGAAGGTGTCGGGCCAATCTAGTCCCGGGATTGTGGGGACATGTCGGCGACTTGCCAAATGTGCCCGGGGTCGTGGGGACGACCCTATAGTGGTCGGACAAGTCGGCGGCTGGCCAACCTAGTCCCGGGGTCGTGTGGACGACTCTATAGTCGTCGGACAATTCGGCGGCGGGCCAACCTAGTCCCGGGGTTGTGGGGACGTCCCTATAGTCCTCGGACAAGTCGGCGGCAGGCCAACTTTGGCCCGTGGTCGTGGGGACGACCCTATAGTCGTTGGACATGTTGCCGGCTGGTCAACCTGGTCCCGGGGTCGTGGGAACGACCCTATAGTCGTCGGATTTGTCGGCGGCTGGCCAACATTGGCCCGTGGTCGTGGGGTCGACCCTATAGTCGTCGGACATGACGGTGGCGGACCAATCTAGTCCCGGGGTCGTGGGGACGACCCTATAGTCGTCGGACATGTCGGCGGCTGGCCAACATTGGCCCGTGGTCGTGGGGACGACCCAATAGTCGTTGGACATGTCAGCGGCTGGCCATCTTTGCCCCGGTGTCGTGGTGACGACACTATAGTCGTCGGACATGTCGGCGGCTGGCCAATCTAGTCCCGGGGTCGTGTGGACGACCCTATAGTCTTCGGACATGTCGGCGGCGGGCCAAGCTTGTCCCGGGGTCGTGGGGACGACCCTATAATCGTCGGATATGACGGTGGCGGGCCAATCTAGTCTCGGGGTCGTGGGGACGACCCTATAGTCGTCGGACATGTCGGCGGCTGGCCAACTTTGGCCCCTGGTCGTGGGGACGACCCAATAGTCGTCGGACATGTCGGCGGCTGGCCAGCTTTGGCCCGGGGTCGTGGGGACGAGCCTATAGTCGTCGGACTTGACGGTGGCGGGCCAATCTAGTCCCGGGTCGTGGGGACGACCCTATAGTCGTCGGACATGTCGGCGGCTGGCCAACTTTGGCCCGTGGTCGTGGGGACGACCCTATACTCGTCGGACATTTCGGCGGCTGGCCAACTTTGGCTCGTGGTCGTAAAGACGACCCAATAGTCGTCGGACATGTCGGCGGCTGGCCAACTTTGGCCCGGGGTCGTGGGGACGACCCTATAGTCGTCGGACTTGACGGTGGCGGGCCAATCTAGTCCCGGGTCGTGGGGACGACCCTATAGTCGTCGGACATGTCGGCGGCTGGCCAACTTTGGCCCGTGGTCGTGGGGACGACCCTATAGTCGTCGGACAAGTCGGCGGCGGGCCAACCTAGTCCCGGGGTCGTGGGGACGACCCTATAATCGTCGGACAAGCCGGCGGCTGGCCAACTTTGGCCCGTGATCGTGGGGACTACCCTATAGTCGGCGGACAAGTCGGCGGCTGTCCAATTTTGGCCCGTAGTCGTGGGGACGATCCAATAGTCGCCGGACATGACGGTGGCGGGCCAATCTAGTCCCGGGGTCGTAGGAACAACACAATAGTCGTCGGACATGCCGGCGATTGGCCAACATTGGCCCGGGGCCGTGGGGACGACCCTATAGTCGTCGGACATGTCGGCGATTGGCCAACATTGGCCCGGGGTCGTGGGGACGACCCTATAGTCGTAGGACAAGTCGGCGTTTGGCCATCTTTGTCCCGGGGTCGTGGGGACGACTGTTTAGCCGTCGGACATGTCGGCGGCTGGCCAACCTAGACCCGGGGTCGTGGGGACGACCCTATAGTCGTTGGACATGACAGTGGCGGGCCAATCTAGTCCCGGGGTCGTAGGGACGACCCTATAGTCGTCGGACATGTCGGCGATTGGCCAACATTGGCCCGGGGTCGTGTGGACGACCCTATAGTCGTCAGACATGACGGTGGCGGGCCAATCTAGTTCCGGGGTTGTGCGGACGACCCTATAGTCGTCAAACATGTCGGCGATTGGCCAACATTGGCCCGGGGTCGTGGGGACGACCTTATAGTCGTCGGACATGTCGGCGGCTGGCCAACCTAGTCCCGGGGTCGTGGGGACGACCCTATTGTCGTCGGACATGACGGTGGCGGGCCAATCTAGTCCCGGGGTCGTAGGGACGACCCTATAGTCGTCGGACATGTCGGCGATTGGCCAACATTGGCCCGGGGTCGTGGGGACGACCCTATAGTCGTTGGACATGACGGTGGCGGGCCAATCTAGTCCCGGGGTCGTAGGGACGACCGTATAGTCGTCGAACATGTCGGCGGCCGGCCAACTTTGGCCCCTGGTCGTGGGGACGATCCAAAACTCGTCGGACATGTCGGCGGCTGGCCAACTTTGGCCCGTGGTCGTGGGGACGATCCGATAGTCGTCGGACATGTCGGCGGCTGGCCAACCTAGACCCGGGGTCGTGGGGACGACCCTATTGTCGTCGGACATGGTGGTGGCGGGCCAATCTAGTCCCGTGGTCGTGGGGACGACCCTATAGTCGACGGACATGTCGGCGGCTGGCCAACTTTGGCCCGTGGTCGTGGGGACAACCCAATAGTCGTCGGACATGTCGGCGGCTGGCCAACTTTGGCCCGTGGTCATGTTGGACGACCCTATAGTCGTTGGACATGACGTTGGCGGGCCAATCTAGTCCCGGGGTCGTAGGGACGACCCTATAGTCGTCGGACATATCGGCGATTGGCCAACATTGGCCCGGGGTCGTGGGGACGACTCTATAGTCGTCGGACATGTCGGCGGCTGGCCAACCTAGACCCGGGGTCGTGGGGACGACCCTATTGTCGTCGGACATGACGGTGGCGGGCCAATCTAGTCCCGGGGTCGTGGGGACGACCCTATAGTAGTCGAACAAGTCGGCGGCGGGCCAAGCTTGTCCCGGGGTCGTGGGGACGACCCTATAATCGTCGGAAATGACGGTGGCGGGCCAATCTAGTCCCGGGGTCGTGGGGACGACCCTATAGTCGTCGGACAAGACGGCGGCGGGCCAATCCAGTCCCGGGGTCGTAGGGACGACCCTATAGTCGCCGGACAAGTCGGCGGCGGGCCAAGCTTGTCCCGGGGTCGTGGGGACGACCCTATAATCGTCGGACATGACGGTGGCGTGCCAATCTAGTCTCGGGGTCGTGGGGACGACCCTATAGTCGTCGGACATGTCGGCGGCTGGCCAACTTTGGCCCGGGGTCGTGGGGACGACCCTATAGTCGTCGCATATGTTGGCGGCTTGTCAGCCTAGTCCCGGGGTCGTGGGTACGACCCTATAGTCGTCGGACAAGTCGGCGGCGGGCCAACCTTGTCCCGGGGTCGTAGGGACGACCCTATAGTCGTCGGACATGTCGGCGGCTGGCCAACTTTGGCCCTTGGTCGTGGGGACGATCCAAAAGTCGTCGGACATGTCGGCGGCTGGCCAACTTTGGCCCGTGGTCGTGGGGACGATCCGATAGTCGTCGGACATGACGGCGGCTGGCCAACCTAGACCCGGGGTCGTGGGGACGACCCTATTGTCGTCGGACATGGCGGTGGCGGGCCAATCTAGTCCCGTGGTCGTGGGGACGACCCTATAGTCGACGGACATGTCGGCGGCTGGCCAACTTTGGCCCGTGGTCGTGGGGACGACCCAATAGTCGTCGGACATGTCGGCGGCTGGCCAACTTTGGCCCGTAGTCGTGGGGACGATCCAATAGTCGCCGGACATGACGGTGGCGGGCCAATCTAGTCCCGGGGTCGTAGGGACGACCGTATAGTCGTCGAACATGTCGGCGGCCGGCCAACTTTGGCCCCTGGTCGTGGGGACGATCCAAAACTCGTCGGACATGTCGGCGGCTGGCCAACTTTGGCCCGTGGTCGTGGGGACGATCCGATAGTCGTCGGACATGTCGGCGGCTGGCCAACCTAGACCCGGGGTCGTGGGGACGACCCTATTGTCGTCGGACATGGTGGTGGCGGGCCAATCTAGTCCCGTGGTCGTGGGGACGACCCTATAGTCGACGGACATGTCGGCGGCTGGCCAACTTTGGCCCGTGGTCGTGGGGACAACCCAATAGTCGTCGGACATGTCGGCGGCTGGCCAACTTTGGCCCGTGGTCATGTTGGACGACCCTATAGTCGTTGGACATGACGTTGGCGGGCCAATCTAGTCCCGGGGTCGTAGGGACGACCCTATAGTCGTCGGACATATCGGCGATTGGCCAACATTGGCCCGGGGTCGTGGGGACGACTCTATAGTCGTCGGACATGTCGGCGGCTGGCCAACCTAGACCCGGGGTCGTGGGGACGACCCTATTGTCGTCGGACATGACGGTGGCGGGCCAATCTAGTCCCGGGGTCGTGGGGACGACCCTATAGTAGTCGAACAAGTCGGCGGCGGGCCAAGCTTGTCCCGGGGTCGTGGGGACGACCCTATAATCGTCGGAAATGACGGTGGCGGGCCAATCTAGTCCCGGGGTCGTGGGGACGACCCTATAGTCGTCGGACAAGACGGCGGCGGGCCAATCCAGTCCCGGGGTCGTAGGGACGACCCTATAGTCGCCGGACAAGTCGGCGGCGGGCCAAGCTTGTCCCGGGGTCGTGGGGACGACCCTATAATCGTCGGACATGACGGTGGCGGGCCAATCTAGTCACGGGGTCCTGGGGACGACCCTATAGTCGTCGGACATGTCGGCGGCTGGCCAACTTTGGCCCGGGGTCGTGGGGACGACCCTATAGTCGTCGGATATGTTGGCGGCTTGTCAGCCTAGTCCCGGGGTCGTGGGTACGACCCTATAGTCGTCGGACAAGTCGGCGGCGGGCCAACCTTGTCCCGGGGTCGTAGGGACGACCCTATAGTCGTCGGACATGTCGGCGGCTGGCCAACTTTGGCCCGTGGTCGTGGGGACGATCCAAAATTCGTCGGACATGTCGGCGGCTGGCCAACTTTGGCCCGTGGTCGTGGGGACGATCCGATAGTCGTCGGACATGTCGGCGGCTGGCCAACCTAGACCCGGGGTCGTGGGGACGACCCTATTGTCGTCGGACATGTCGGCGGCTGGCCAACTTTGGCCCGTGGTCGTGGGGACGATCCAAAATTCGTCGGACATGTCGGCGGCTGGCCAACTTTGGCCCCTGGTCGTGGGGACGATCCAAAACTCGTCGGACATGTCGGCGGCTGGCCAACTTTGGCCCGTGGTCGTGGGGACGATCCGATAGTCGTCGGACATGTCGGCGGCTGGCCAACCTAGACCCGGGGTCGTGGGGACGACCCTATTGTCGTCGGACATGGTGGTGGCGGGCCAATCTAGTCCCGTGGTCGTGGGGACGACCCTATAGTCGACGGACATGTCGGCGGCTGGCCAACTTTGGCCCGTGGTCGTGGGGACAACCCAATAGTCGTCGGACATGTCGGCGGCTGGCCAACTTTGGCCCGTGGTCATGTTGGACGACCCTATAGTCGTTGGACATGACGTTGGCGGGCCAATCTAGTCCCGGGGTCGTAGGGACGACCCTATAGTCGTCGGACATATCGGCGATTGGCCAACATTGGCCCGGGGTCGTGGGGACGACTCTATAGTCGTCGGACATGTCGGCGGCTGGCCAACCTAGACCCGGGGTCGTGGGGACGACCCTATTGTCGTCGGACATGACGGTGGCGGGCCAATCTAGTCCCGGGGTCGTGGGGACGACCCTATAGTAGTCGAACAAGTCGGCGGCGGGCCAAGCTTGTCCCGGGGTCGTGGGGACGACCCTATAATCGTCGGAAATGACGGTGGCGGGCCAATCTAGTCCCGGGGTCGTGGGGACGACCCTATAGTCGTCGGACAAGACGGCGGCGGGCCAATCCAGTCCCGGGGTCGTAGGGACGACCCTATAGTCGCCGGACAAGTCGGCGGCGGGCCAAGCTTGTCCCGGGGTCGTGGGGACGACCCTATAATCGTCGGACATGACGGTGGCGGGCCAATCTAGTCACGGGGTCCTGGGGACGACCCTATAGTCGTCGGACATGTCGGCGGCTGGCCAACTTTGGCCCGGGGTCGTGGGGACGACCCTATAGTCGTCGGATATGTTGGCGGCTTGTCAGCCTAGTCCCGGGGTCGTGGGTACGACCCTATAGTCGTCGGACAAGTCGGCGGCGGGCCAACCTTGTCCCGGGGTCGTAGGGACGACCCTATAGTCGTCGGACATGTCGGCGGCTGGCCAACTTTGGCCCGTGGTCGTGGGGACGATCCAAAATTCGTCGGACATGTCGGCGGCTGGCCAACTTTGGCCCGTGGTCGTGGGGACGATCCGATAGTCGTCGGACATGTCGGCGGCTGGCCAACCTAGACCCGGGGTCGTGGGGACGACCCTATTGTCGTCGGACATGGCGGTGGCGGGCCAATATAGTCCCGTGGTCGTGGGGACGACCCTATAGTCGACGGACATGTCGGCGGCTGGCCAACTTTGGCCCGTGGTCGTGGGGACGACCGTATAGTCGTCGGACATGTCGGCGGCTGGCCATTCTAGTCCCGGGGTCGTGGGGACTACCCTATAATCGTCGGACATGTCGCCGGCGGGCCAACTTTGGCCCGGGGTCGTGGAGACGACCCTATAGTCATCGGACATGTCGGCGATTGGCCATTATTGGCCCGGGGTCGTGGGGACGACCGTATATTCGTCGGACATGACGGTGGCGGGCTAATCTAGTCCCGGGGTCGTGGGGACGACCCTATAGTCGTCGGACATGACGGTGGCGGGCCAATCTAGTCCCGGGGTTGTGGGGACATGTCGGCGGCTTGACAAATGTGCCCGGGGACGTGGGGACGAACCTATAGTCGTCGGACATGAAGGTGTCGGGCCAATCTAGTCCCGGGATTGTGGGGACATGTCGGCGACTTGCCAAATGTGCCCGGGGTCGTGGGGACGACCCTATAGTGGTCGGACAAGTCGGCGGCTGGCCAACCTAGACCCGGGGTCGTGTGGACGACTCTATAGTCGTCGGACAATTCGGCGGCGGGCCAACCTAGTCCCGGGGTTGTGGGGACGTCCCTATAGTCCTCGGACAAGTCGGCGGCAGGCCAACTTTGGCCCGTGGTCGTGGGGACGACCCTATAGTCGTTGGACATGTTGCCGGCTGGTCAACCTGGTCCCGGGGTCGTGGGAACGACCCTATAGTCGTCGGATTTGTCGGCGGCTGGCCAACATTGGCCCGTGGCCGTGGGGTCGACCCTATAGTCGTCGGACATGACGGTGGCGGACCAATCTAGTCCCGGGGTCGTGGGGACGACCCAATAGTCGTTGGACATGTCAGCGGCTGGCCATCTTTGCCCCGGTGTCGTAGTGACGACACTATAGTCGTCGGACATGTCGGCGGCTGGCCAATCTAGTCCCGGGGTCGTGGGGACGACCCTATAGTCTTCGGACATGTCGGCGGCGGGCCAAGCTTGTCCCGGGGTCGTGGGGACGACCCTATAATCGTCGGACATGACGGTGGCGGGCCAATCTAGTCTCGGGGTCGTGGGGACGACCCTATAGTCGTCGGACATGTCGGCGGCTGGCCAACTTTGGCCCGGGGTCATGTTGGACGACCCTATAGTCGTTGGACATGACGTTGGCGGGCCAATCTAGTCCCGGGGTCGTAGGGACGACCCTATAGTCGTCGGACATATCGGCGATTGGCCAACATTGGCCCGGGGTCGTGGGGACGACTCTATAGTCGTCGGACATGTCGGCGGCTGGCCAATCTAGTCCCGGGGTCGTGGGGACGACCCTATAGTACTCGAACAAGTCGGCGGCGGGCCAAGCTTGTCCCGGGGTCGTGGGGACGACCTTATAATCGTCGGAAATGACGGTGGCGGGCCAAGCTTGTCCCGGGGTCGTGGGGACGACCTTATAATCGTCGGAAATGACGGTGGCGGGCCAATCTAGTCCCGGGGTCGTGGGGACGACCCTATAGTCGTCGGACAAGACGGCGGCGGGCCAATCCAGTCCCGGGGTCGTAGGGACGACCCTATAGTCGCCGGACAAGTCGGCGGCGGGCCAAGCTTGTCCCGGGGTCGTGGGGACGACCCTATAATCGTCGGACATGACGGTGGCGGGCCAATCTAGTCTCGGGGTCGTGGGGACGACCCTATAGTCGTCGGACATGTCGGCGGCTGGCCAACTTTGGCCCGGGGTCGTGGGGACGACCCTATAGTCGTCGGATATGTTGGCGGCTTGTCAGCCTAGTCCCGGGGTCGTGGGTACGACCCTATAGTCGTCGGACAAGTCGGCGGCGGGCCAACCTTGTCCCGGGGTCGTAGGGACGACCCTATAGTCGTCGGACATGTCGGCGGCTGGCCAACTTTGGCCCGTGGTCGTGGGGACGATCCAAAATTCGTCGGACATGTCGGCGGCTGGCCAACTTTGGCCCGTGGTCGTGGGGACGATCCGATAGTCGTCGGACATGTCGGCGGCTGGCCAACCTAGACCCGGGGTCGTGGGGACGACCCTATTGTCGTCGGACATGGCGGTGGCGGGCCAATATAGTCCCGTGGTCGTGGGGACGACCCTATAGTCGACGGACATGTCGGCGGCTGGCCAACTTTGGCCCGTGGTCGTGGGGACGACCGTATAGTCGTCGGACATGTCGGCGGCTGGCCATTCTAGTCCCGGGGTCGTGGGGACGACCCTATAGTCGTCGGACATGTCGGCGGCGGGCCAACTTTGGCCCGGGGTCGTGGAGACGACCCTATAGTCATCGGACATGTCGGCGATTGGCCATTATTGGCCCGGGGTCGTGGGGACGACCGTATATTCGTCGGACATGACGGTGGCGGGCTAATCTAGTCCCGGGGTCGTGGGGACGACCCTATAGTCGTCGGACATGACGGTGGCGGGCCAATCTAGTCCCGGGGTTGTGGGGACATGTCGGCGGCTTGACAAATGTGCCCGGGGACGTGGGGACGAACCTATAGTCGTCGGACATGAAGGTGTCGGGCCAATCTAGTCCCGGGATTGTGGGGACATGTCGGCGACTTGCCAAATGTGCCCGGGGTCGTGGGGACGACCCTATAGTGGTCGGACAAGTCGGCGGCTGGCCAACCTAGTCCCGGGGTCGTGTGGACGACTCTATAGTCGTCGGACAATTCGGCGGCGGGCCAACCTAGTCCCGGGGTTGTGGGGACGTCCCTATAGTCCTCGGACAAGTCGGCGGCAGGCCAACTTTGGCCCGTGGTCGTGGGGACGACCCTATAGTCGTTGGACATGTTGCCGGCTGGTCAACCTGGTCCCGGGGTCGTGGGAACGACCCTATAGTCGTCGGATTTGTCGGCGGCTGGCCAACATTGGCCCGTGGTCGTGGGGTCGACCCTATAGTCGTCGGACATGACGGTGGCGGACCAATCTAGTCCCGGGGTCGTGGGGACGACCCTATAGTCGTCGGACATGTCGGCGGCTGGCCAACATTGGCCCGTGGTCGTGGGGACGACCCAATAGTCGTTGGACATGTCAGCGGCTGGCCATCTTTGCCCCGGTGTCGTGGTGACGACACTATAGTCGTCGGACATGTCGGCGGCTGGCCAATCTAGTCCCGGGGTCGTGTGGACGACCCTATAGTCTTCGGACATGTCGGCGGCGGGCCAAGCTTGTCCCGGGGTCGTGGGGACGACCCTATAATCGTCGGATATGACGGTGGCGGGCCAATCTAGTCTCGGGGTCGTGGGGACGACCCTATAGTCGTCGGACATGTCGGCGGCTGGCCAACTTTGGCCCGGGGTCATGTTGGACGACCCTATAGTCGTTGGACATGACGTTGGCGGGCCAATCTAGTCCCGGGGTCGTAGGGACGACCCTATAGTCGTCGGACATATCGGCGATTGGCCAACATTGGCCCGGGGTCGTGGGGACGACTCTATAGTCGTCGGACATGTCGGCGGCTGGCCAACCTAGACCCGGGGTCGTGGGGACGACCCTATTGTCGTCGGACATGACGGTGGCGGGCCAATCTAGTCCCGGGGTCGTGGGGACGACCCTATAGTACTCGAACAAGTCGGCGGCGGGCCAAGCTTGTCCCGGGGTCGTGGGGACGACCCTATAATCGTCGGAAATGACGGTGGCGGGCCAATCTAGTCCCGGGGTCGTGGGGACGACCCTATAGTCGTCGGACAAGACGGCGGCGGGCCAATCCAGTCCCGGGGTCGTAGGGACGACCCTATAGTCGCCGGACAAGTCGGCGGCGGGCCAAGCTTGTCCCGGGGTCGTGGGGACGACCCTATAATCGTCGGACATGACGGTGGCGGGCCAATCTAGTCTCGGGGTCGTGGGGACGACCCTATAGTCGTCGGACATGTCGGCGGCTGGCCAACTTTGGCCCGGGGTCATGTTGGACGACCCTATAGTCGTTGGACATGACGTTGGCGGGCCAATCTAGTCCCGGGGTCGTAGGGACGACCCTATAGTCGTCGGACATATCGGCGATTGGCCAACATTGGCCCGGGGTCGTGGGGACGACTCTATAGTCGTCGGACATGTCGGCGGCTGGCCAACCTAGACCCGGGGTCGTGGGGACGACCCTATTGTCGTCGGACATGACGGTGGCGGGCCAATCTAGTCCCGGGGTCGTGGGGACGACCCTATAGTACTCGAACAAGTCGGCGGCGGGCCAAGCTTGTCCCGGGGTCGTGGGGACGACCCTATAATCGTCGGAAATGACGGTGGCGGGCCAATCTAGTCCCGGGGTCGTGGGGACGACCCTATAGTCGTCGGACATGACGGTGGCGGGCCAATCTAGTCCCGGGGTTGTGGGGACATGTCGGCGGCTTGACAAATGTGCCCGGGGACGTGGGGACGAACCTATAGTCATCGGACATGAAGGTGTCGGGCCAATCTAGTCCCGGGATTGTGGGGACATGTCGGCGACTTGCCAAATGTGCCCGGGGTCGTGGGGACGACCCTATAGTGGTCGGACAAGTCGGCGGCTGGCCAACCTAGTCCCGGGGTCGTGGGGACGACTCTATAGTCGTCGGACAATTCGGCGGCGGGCCAACCTAGTCCCGGGGTTGTGGGGACGTCCCTATAGTCCTCGGACAAGTCGGCGGCAGGCCAACTTTGGCCCGTGGTCGTGGGGACGACCCTATAGTCGTTGGACATGTTGCCGGCTGGTCAACCTGGTCCCGGGGTCGTGGGAACGACCCTATAGTCGTCGGATTTGTCGGCGGCTGGCCAACATTGGCCCGTGGTCGTGGGGTCGACCCTATAGTCGTCGGACATGACGGTGGCGGACCAATCTAGTCCCGGGGTCGTGGGGACGACCCTATAGTCGTCGGACATGTCGGCGGCTGGCCAACATTGGCCCGTGGTCGTGGGGACGACCCAATAGTCGTTGGACATGTCAGCGGCTGGCCATCTTTGCCCCGGTGTCGTGGTGACGACACTATAGTCGTCGGACATGTCGGCGGCTGGCCAATCTAGTCCCGGGGTCGTGGGGACGACCCTATAGTCTTCGGACATGTCGGCGGCGGGCCAACTTTGGCCCGTGGTCGTGGGGACACCCCAATAGTCGTCGGACATGTCGGCGGCTGGCCAACTTTGGCCCGTAGTCGTGGGGACGATCCGATAGTCGCCGGACATGACGGTGGCGGGCCAATCTATTCCCGGGGTCGTGGGGACGACCCTATAGTCGTCGGACATGTCGGCGGCTGGACAACTTTGGCCCGGTGTCGTGGGGGCGACTCTATAGTCGTCGGACATGTCGGCGGCGGGCCAATCTAGTACCGGGGTCGTGGGGACGACCCTATAGTCTTCGGACATGTCGGCGGCTGGCCAACTTTGGCCCGTGGTCGTGGGGACGACCCAATAGTCGTCGGACATGTCGGCGGCTGGCCAACTTTGGCCCGTAGTCGTGGGAACGATCCGATAGTCGCCGGACATGACGGTGGCGGGCCAATCTATTCCCGGTGTCGTGGGGACGAACCTATAGTCGTCGGACATGTCGGCGGCTGGCCAACTTTGGCCCGTGGTCGTGGGGACGACCCTATAGTCGTCGGACATGTCGGCGGCTGGCCAACTTTGGCCCGTAGTCGTGGGGACGATCCGATAGTCGCCGGACATGACGGTGGCGGGCCAATCTATTCCCGGGGTCGTGGGGACGACCCTATAGTCGTCGGACATGTCGGCGGCTGGCCAACTTTGGCCCGGTGTCGTGGGGACGACTCTATAGTCGTCGGACATGTCGGCGGCGGGCCAATCTAGTACCGTGGTCGTGGGGACGACACTATAGTCGTCGGACATGTCGGCGGCTGGCCAACTTTGGCCTGTGGTTGTGGGGACGACCCTATAGTCGTCGGACATGACGGTGGCGGGCCAATCTAGTCCCGGGGTTGTGGGGACATGTCGGCGGCTTGACAAATGTGCCCGGGGTCGTGGGGACGAACCTATAGTCGTCGGACATGACGGTGTCGGGCCCATCTAGTCCCGGGATTGTGGGGACATGTCGGCGACTTGCCAAATGTGCCCGGGGTCGTGGGGACGACCCTGTAGTGGTTGGACAAGTCGGCGGCTGGCCAACCTAGTCCGGGGGTCGTGGGGACGACCCTATAGTCGTCGGACAAGTCGGCGGCGGGCCAACCTAGTCCCGGGGTCATGGGGAAGACCCTATAGTCGTCGGATATGTCGGCGGCTGTCCAACTTTGGTCCGTGGTCGTGGGGACGACCCTATAGTCGTCAGAAATAACGGTGGCGGGGCAATCAACTCCCGGGGTCGTGGGGTCGACCCTATAGTCGTCGGACATGATGGTGGCGGGCCAATCTAGTCCCGAGGTCATGGTGACGACCCTATAGTCGTCGGACAAGACGGCGGCTGGACATCTTTGGCCCGTGGTCGTGGGGACGTCCCTATAGTCGTCGGATATTTCGGCGGCCGGCCAACTTTGGCCCGTGGTCGTGGGGACGACCCTATAGTCGTCGGAAATAACGATGGCGGGGCAATCTATTCCCGGGGTCGTGGGGACGACCCTGTAGTCGTCGGACATGACGGTGGCGGGCCAATCTAGTCCCGGGGTCATGGGAACGACCCTATAGTCGTCGGATATTTCGGCGGCCGGCCAACTTTGGCCCGTGGTCGTGGGGACGACCCTATAGTCGTCGGACATGTTGGCGGCAGGTCAACCTAGTCCCGCGGTCGTGGGGACGACCCTATTGTCGTCGGACATGGCGGTGGCGGGCCAATCTAGTCCCGTGGTCGCGGGGACGACCCTACAGTCGTCGGACATTTCGGCGGCAGGCCAACTTTGGCCCGTGGTCGTGGGGACGACCCAATAGTCGTCGGACATGTCGGCGGCTGGCCACCTTTGGCCCGTAGTCGTGGGGACGATCCGATAGTCGCCGGACATGACGGTGGCGGGCCAATCTATTCCCGGAGTCGTGGGGACGACCCTATAGTCGTCGGACATGTCGGCGGCTGGCCAACTTTGGCCCGTAGTCGTGGGGACGATCCGATAGTCACCGGACATGACGGTGGCGGGCCAATCTATTCCCGGAGTCGTGGGGACGACCCTATAGTCGTCGGACATGTCGGTGGCTGGCCAACTTTGGCCCGGTGTCGTGGGGACGACTCTATAGTCGTCGGACATGTCGGCGGCGGGCCAATCTAGTACCGGGGTCGTGGGGACGACACTATAGTCGTCGGACATGTCGGCGGCTGGCCAACTTTGGCCCGTGGTCGTGGGGACGACCCAATAGTCGTTGGACATGTCGGCGGCTGGCCAACTTTGGCCCGTGGTCGTGGGGACGATCCGATAGTCGATGGATATGACGGTGCCGGGCCAATCAAGTCCCGGGGTCGTAGGTACGACCCTATAGTCATCGGACATGTCGGCGATTGGCCATTATTGGCCCGGGGTCGTGGGGACGACCGTATATTCGTCGGACATGACGGTGGCGGGCCAATCTAGTCCCGGGGTCGTGGGGACGACCCTATAGTCGTTGGACATGACGGTGGCGGGCCAATCTAGTCCCGGGGTCGTGGGGACGACCGTATAGTCGTCGGACATGTCGGCGGCTGGCCATTCTAGTCCCGGGGTCGTGGGGACGACCCTATAGTCGTCGGACATGTCGGCGGCGGGCCAACTTTGGCCCGGGGTCGTGGAGACGACCCTATAGTCATCGGACATGTCGGCGATTGGCCATTATTGGCCCGGGGTCGTGGGGACGACCGTATATTCGTCGGACATGACGGTGGCGGGCTAATCTAGTCCCGGGGTCGTGGGGACGACCCTATAGTCGTCGGACATGACGGTGGCGGGCCAATCTAGTCCCGGGGTTGTGGGGACATGTCGGCGGCTTGACATATGTGCCCGGGGACGTGGGGACGAACCTATAGTCGTCGGACATGAAGGTGTCGGGCCAATCTAGTCCCGGGATTGTGGGGACATGTCGGCGACTTGCCAAATGTGCCCGGGGTCGTGGGGACGACCCTATAGTGGTCGGACAAGTCGGCGGCTGGCCAACCTAGTCCCGGGGTCGTGGGGACGACTCTATAGTCGTCGGACAATTCGGCGGCGGGCCAACCTAGTCCCGGGGTTGTGGGGACGTCCCTATAGTCCTCGGACAAGTCGGCGGCAGGCCAACTTTGGCCCGTGGTCGTGGGGACGACCCTATAGTCGTTGGACATGTTGCCGGCTGGTCAACCTGGTCCCGGGGTCGTGGGAACGACCCTATAGTCGTCGGCTGGCCAACATTGGCCCGTGGTCGTGGGGTCGACCCTATAGTCGTCGGACATGACGGTGGCGGACCAATCTAGTCCCGGGGTCGTGGGGACGACCCTATAGTCCTCGGACAAGTCGGCGGCAGGCCAACTTTGGCCCGGGGTCGTGGGGACGACCCTATAGTCGTCGGACAAGACGGCGGCTGGAAATCTTTGGCCCGGGGTCGTGGGGACGACCCTATAGTCGTCGGACATGTCGGCGGCTGGCCAACTTTGGCCCGGGGTGGTGGGGACGACCCTATAGTCGTCGGACATGACGGTGGCGGACCAATCTAGTCCCGGGGTCGTGGGGACGACCCTATAGTCGTCGGACATGTCGGCGGCTGGCCAAATTTGGCCCGGGGTCGTGGGGACGACCCTATAGTCGTCGGACATGTCGGCGGCTGGCCAACCTAGTCCCGAGGTCGTGGGGACGACCCTATAGTCGTCGGACATTTCGGCGGCATGCCACCTTTGGCCCGGGGTCGTGGGGACGACCCTATAGTCGTCGGACATGTTGGCGGCTTGTCAACCTAGTCCCGGGGTCGTGGGGACGACCCTATAGTCGTTGGACATGACGGTGGTGGGCCAATCTAGTCCCGGGGTCGTGGGGACGACCCTACAGTCGTCGGACATTTCGGCGGCTTGCCAACTTTGGCCCGTGGTCGTGGGGACGACCCTATAGTCGTCGGACATTTCGGCGGCATGCCACCTTTGGCCCGGGGTCGTGGGGACGACCCTATAGTCGTCGGACATGTTGGCGGATTGTCAACCTAGTCCCGGGGTCGTGGGGACGACCCTATAGTCGTTGGACATGACGGTGGTGGGCCAATCTAGTCCCGGGGTCGTGGGGACGACCCTATAGTCGTCGTACAAGTCGGCGGCGGGCCAAGCTTGTCCCGTGGTCGTGGGTACGATCCGATAGTTGTCGGACATGACGGTGGCGGGCCAATCTAGTCCCGGAGTCGTGGGGACGACCCTATAGTCGTCGGACATTTCGGCGGCTTGCCAACTTTGGCCGTCGTCGGACGTGTTGGCGGCTTGTCAACCTAGTCCCGGGGTTGTGGGGACGACCCTATAGTCGTTGGACATGACGGTGGCGGGCCAATCTAGTTCCGGGGTCGTAGGAACGACCCTATAGTCGTCGGACATGTCGGCGATTGGCCAACATTGTCCCGGGGTCGTGGGGGCGACCCTACAGTTGTCGGACATTTCGGCGGCTTGCCAACTTTGGCCCGGGGTCGTGGGGACAACCCTATAGTCGTCGGACATGTCGGCGGCTGGCCAACCTAGTCCCGAGGTCGTGGGGACGACCGTATAGTCGTCGGACATGTCGGCGGCTGGCCAACCTAGCCCCGGGGTCGTGGGGGCGACCCTACAGTCGTCGGACATTTCGGCGGCTTGCCAACTTTGGCCCGGGGTCGTGGGGACGATCCTATAGTCGTCGGACATGTCGGCGGCTGGCTAACTTTGGCCCGTGGTCGTGGGGACGACCCAATAGTCGTTGGACATATCGGCGGCTGGCCAACTTTGGCCCATGGTCGTGGGGACGACCCTATAGTCGTTGGACATGACGGTGGCGGGCCAATCTAGTCCCGAGGTCGTGGGGACGACCGTATAGTCGTCGGACATGTCGGCGGCTGGCCAACCTAGCCCCGGGGTCGTGGGGGCGACCCTACAGTCGTCGGACATTTCGGCGGCTTGCCAACTTTGGCCCGGGGTCGTGGGGCGACCCTATAGTCGTCGGACATGTCGGCGGCTGGCTAACTTTGGCCCGTGGTCGTGGGGACGACCCTATAGTCGTCGGAGAAGACGGCGGCTTGACATCTTTGGCCCGCAGTCCTGGGGACGACCCTATAGTCGTCGGCCATTTCGGCGGCATGCCATCTTTGGCCCGGGGTCGTGGGGACGACCCTATAGTCGTCGGACATGTTGGCGGCTTGTCAACCTAGTCCCGGGGTCGTGGGGACGACCCTATTGTCGTTGGACATGACGATGGCGGGCCAATCTAGTCCCGGGGTCGTGGGGACGACCCTATAGTCGTCGGAGATGTCGGCGATTGGCCAACATTGGCCCGGGGTCGTGGGGACGACCCTATAGTCGTCAGACATGACGGTGGCGGGCCAATCTAGTTCCGGGGTTGTGGGGACGACCCTATAGTCGTCGGATATTTTGGCGGCCGGCCAACTTTGGCCCGTGGTCGTGGGGACGACCCTATAGTCGTCGGACATGTTGGCGGCAGGTCAACCTAGTCCCGCGGTCGTGGGGACGACCCTATTGTCGTCGGACATGGCGGTGGCGGGCCAATCTAGTCCCGTGGTCGCGGGGACGACCCTACAGTCGTCGGACATTTCGGCGGCAGGCCAACTTTGGCCCGTGGTCGTGGGGACGACCCTATAGTCGTCGGACATGACGGTAGCGGGCCAATCTAGTCCCGAGGTCGTGGGGACGACCCTATAGTCGTCGGACATTTCGGCGGCTGGCCAACTTTGGCCCGTGGTCGTGGGGACGACCCTATAGTCGTCGGACATGTCGGCGGCTGGCCAACATTGGCCCGTGGTCGTGGAGACGACCCAATAGTCGTTGGACATGTCGGCGGCTGGCCAACTTTGGCCCGTAGTCGTGGGGACGATCCGATAGTCACCGGACATGACGGTGGCGGGCCAATCTATTCCCGGAGTCGTGGGGACGACCCTATAGTCGTCGGACATGTCGGTGGCTGGCCAACTTTGGCCCGGTGTCGTGGGGACGACTCTATAGTCGTCGGAAATAACCATGGCGGGGCAATCTATTCCCGGGGTCGTGGGCACGACCCTGTAGTCGTCGGACATGACGGTGGCGGGCCAATCTATTCCCGGAGTCGTGGGGACGACCCTATAGTCGTTGGACATGACGGTGGCGGGCCAATCTAGTCCCGGGGTCGTAGGGACGACCCTATAGTCGTCGGACATGTCGGCGATTGGCCAACATTGGCCCGGGGTCGTGGGGACGACCCTATAGTCGTCAGACATGACGGTGGCGGGCCAATCTAGTTCCGGGGTTGTGGGGACGACCCTATAGTCGTCGGATATTTTGGCGGCCGGCCAACTTTGGCCCGTGGTCGTGGGGACGACCCTATAGTCGTCGGACATGTTGGCGGCAGGTCAACCTAGTCCCGCGGTCGTGGGGACGACCCTATTGTCGTCGGACATGGCGGTGGCGGGCCAATCTAGTCCCGTGGTCGCGGGGACGACCCTACAGTCGTCGGACATTTCGGCGGCAGGCCAACTTTGGCCCGTGGTCGTGGGGACGACCCTATAGTCGTCGGACATGACGGTGGCGGGCCAATCTAGTCCCGGGGTCGTGGGGACGACCCTATAGTCGTCGGACATTTCGGCGGCTTGCCAACTTTGGCCGTCGTCGGACGTGTTGGCGGCTTGTCAACCTAGTCCCGGGGTTGTGGGGACGACCCTATAGTCGTTGGACATGACGGTGGCGGGCCAATCTAGTTCCGGGGTCGTAGGAACGACCCTATAGTCGTCGGACATGTCGGCGATTGGCCAACATTGTCCCGGGGTCGTGGGGGCGACCCTACAGTTGTCGGACATTTCGGCGGCTTGCCAACTTTGGCCCGGGGTCGTGGGGACAACCCTATAGTCGTCGGACATGTCGGCGGCTGGCCAACCTAGTCCCGAGGTCGTGGGGACGACCGTATAGTCGTCGGACATGTCGGCGGCTGGCCAACCTAGCCCCGGGGTCGTGGGGGCGACCCTACAGTCGTCGGACATTTCGGCGGCTTGCCAACTTTGGCCCGGGGTCGTGGGGACGATCCTATAGTCGTCGGACATGTCGGCGGCTGGCTAACTTTGGCCCATGGTCGTGGGGGCGACCCTACAGTCGTCGGACATTTCGGCGGCTTGCCAACTTTGGCCCGGGGTCGTGGGGACGACCCTATAGTCGTCGGACATGACGGTAGCGGGCCAATCTAGTCCCGAGGTCGTGGGGACGACCCTATAGTCGTCGGACATTTCGGCGGCCGGCCAACTTTGGCCCGTGGTCGTGGGGACGACCCTATAGTCGTCGGACATGTCGGCGGCTGGCCAATCTAGTCCCGGGGTCGTGGGGACGACCCTATAGTCTTCGGACATGTCGGCGGCTGGCCAACTTTGGCCCGGGGTCGTGGGGACGACTCTATAGTCGTCGGACATGTCGGCGGCTGGCCAATCTAGTCCCGGGGTCGTGGGGACGACCCTATAGTCGTCGGACATGTCGGCGGCTGGCCAAATTTGGCCCGTGGTCGTGGGGACGACCCAATAGTCGTCGGACATGTCGGCGGCTGGCCAACTTTGGCCCGTGGTCGTGGGGACGACCCAATAGTCGTCGGACATGTCGGCGGCTGGCCAACTTTGGCCCGGGGTCGTGGGGACGAGCCTATAGTCGTCGGACTTGACGGTGGCGGGCCAATCTAGTCCCGGGTCGTGGGGACGACCCTATAGTCGTCGGACATGTCGGCGGCTGGCCAACTTTGGCCCGTGGTCGTGGGGACGACCCTATAGTCGTCGGACATTTCGGCGGCTGGCCAACTTTGGCTCGTGGTCGTAAAGACGACCCAATAGTCGTCGGACATGTCGGCGGCTGGCCAACTTTGGCCCGGGGTCGTGGGGACGACCCTATAGTCGTCGGACATGTCGGCGGCATGCCAACTTTGGCCCGTGGTCGTGGGGACGACCCTATAGTCGTTGGACATGACGGTGGCGGGCCAATCTAGTCCCGGGGTCGTAGGGACGACCCTATAGTCGTCGGACATGTCGGCGATTAGCCAACATTGGCCCGGGGTCGTGGGGACGACCCTATAGTCGTCGGACATGTCGGCGGCTGGCCAACCTAGTCCCGGGGTCGTGGGGACGACCCTATAGTCGTCGGACAAGACGGCGGCTGGACATCTTTGGCCCGGGGTCGTGGGGACGACCCTATAGTCGTCGGACATGTTGGCGGCTTGTCAGCCTAGTCCCAGGGTCGTGGGTACGACCCTATAGTCGTCGGACAAGTCGGCGGCGGGCTAACCTTGTCCCGGGGTCGTGGGGACGACCCTCATGTCGTCGGACATGTCGGCGGCTGGCCAACTTTGGCCCGGTGTCGTGGGGACGACTCTATAGTCGTCGGAAATGTCGGCGGCTGGCCAACCTGGACCCGGGGTCGTGGAGACGACCCTATTGTCGTCGGACATGACGGTGGCGGGCCAATCTAGTCTCGGGATCGTGGGGACGACCCTATAGTCGTCGGACATGTCGGCGGCTGGCCAACTTTGGCCCGGGGTCGTGGGGACGACCCTATAGTCGTCGGACATGACGGTGGCGGACCAATCTAGTCCCGGGGTCGTGGGGACGACCCTATAGTCGTCGGACTTGTCGGCGGCTGGCCAACATTGGCCCGTGGTCGTGGAGACGACCCAATAGTCGTTGGACATGTCGGCGGCTGGCCAACTTTGGCCCGTAGTCGTGGGGACGATCCGATAGTCGTCGGACATGACGGTGGCGGGCTAATCTAGTCTCGCGGTCGTGGGGACGACCCTATAATCGTCGGACATGACGGTGGCGGGCCAATCTAGTCCCGGGGTCGTGGGGACGACCCTCATGTCGTCGGACATGTCGGCGGCTGGCCAACTTTGGCCCGGTGTCGTGGGGACGACTCTATAGTCGTCGGAAATGTCGGCGGCTGGCCAACCTGGACCCGGGGTCGTGGGGACGACCCTATTGTCGTCGGACATGACGGTGGCGGGCCAATCTAGTCTCGGGATCGTGGGGACGACCCTATAGTCGTCGGACATGTCGGCGGCTGGCCAACTTTGGCCCGGGGTCGTGGGGACGACCCTATAGTCGTCGGACATGACGGTGGCGGACCAATCTAGTCCCGGGGTCGTGGGGACGACCCTATAGTCGTCGGACTTGTCGGCGGCTGGCCAACTTTGGCCCGGTGTCGTGGGGACGACTCTGTAGTCGTCGGAAATGTCGGCGGCTGGCCAACCTGGACTCGGGGTCGTGGGGACGACCCTATTGTCGTCGGACATGACGGTGGCGGGCCAATCTAGTCTCGCGGTCGTGGGGACGACCCTATAATCGTCGGACATGACGGTGGCGGGCCAATCTAGTCCCGGGGTCGTGGGGACGACCCTATAGTCGTCGGACATTTCGGCGGCATGCCAACTTTGGCCCGTGGTCGTGGGGACGACCCTATAGATGTTGGACATGACGGTGGCGGGCTAATCTAGTCCCGGGGTCGTAGGGACGACCCTATAGTCGTTGGACATGTCGGCGATTGGCCAACATTGGCCCGGGGTCGTGGGGACGACCCTATAGTCGTCGGACATGTCGGCGGCTGGCCAACTTTGGCGCGTGGTCGTGGGGACGATCCGATTGTCGTCGGACATGTCGGCGGCTGGCCAACTTTGGCCCGTGGTCGTGGGGACGATCCAATAGTCGTCGGACATGTCGGCGGCTGGCCAACTTTGGCGCGTGGTCGTGGGGACGATCCGTTTGTCGTCGGACATGTCGGCGGCTGGCCAACCTAGACCCGGGGTCGTGGGGACGACCCTATTGTCGTCGAACATGGCGGTGGCGGGCCAATCTAGTCCCGTGGTCGTGGGGACGACCCTATAGTCTTCGGACACGACGGTAGCGGGCCAATCTAGACCCGAGGTCCTGGGGACGACCCTATAGTAGTCGGACATGTCGGCGGCTGTCCAACTTTGGCCCGAGGTCGTGAGGACGACCCTATAGTCGTCGGACATGTCGGCGGCTGGCCAACTTTGGCCCGTGGTCGTGGGGACGACCCAATAGTCGTCGGACATGTCGGCGGCTGGCCAACTTTGGCCCGTGGTCGTGGGGACGATCCAATAGTCGTCGGTCATGTCGGCGGCTGGCCAACTTTGGCCCGTGGTCGTGGGGACGATCCGATAGTCGTTGGACATGTCAGCGGCTGGCCAACTTTGGCCCGGTGTCGTGGGGACGACTCTATAGTCGTCGGACATGTCGGCGGCTTGCCAACTTTGGCCCGGGGTCGTGGGGACGACCCTATAGTCGTCGGACAAGACGGCGGCTGGACATCTTTGGCCCGCGGTCGTGGGGACGACCCTATAGTCGTCGCATATGTTGGCGGCTTGTCAGCCTAGTCCCGGGGTCGTGGGTACGACCCTATAGTCGTCGGACAAGTCGGCGGCGGGCCAACCTTGTCCCGGGGTCGTAGGGACGACCCTATAGTCGTCGGACATATCGGCGGCTGGCCAACTTTGGCCCGTGGTCGTGGGGACGATCCAAAAGTCGTCGGACATGTCGGCGGCTGGCCAACTTTGGCCCGTGGTCGTGGGGACGATCCGATAGTCGTCGGACATGTCGGCGGCTGGCCAACCTAGACCCGGGGTCGTGGAGCCGACCCTATAGTCTTCGGACACGACGGTAGCGGGCCAATCTAGACCCGAGGTCCTGGGGACGACCCTATAGTAGTCGGACATGTCGGCGGCTGTCCAACTTTGGCCCGGGGTCGTGGGGACAACCCTATAGTCGTTGGACATGACGGTGGCGGGCCAATCTAGTCCCGGGGTCGTGGGGACGACCCTACAGTCGTCGGACATTTCGGCGGATTGCCAACTTTGGCCCGGCGTCGTGGGGACGACCCTATAGTCGTCGGACATGACGGTGGCGGACCAATCTAGTCCCGGGGTCGTGGGGACGACCCTATAGTCGTCGGACATGTCGGCGGCTTGCCAACTTTGGCCCGTGGTCGTGGGGACGATCCAATAGTCGTCGGACATGGCGGCTGGCGAACATTGGCCCGTGGTCGTGGGGACGACCCTATAGTCGTCGGACATGACGGTGGCGGGCCAATCTAGTCCCGGGTTCGTGGGGACGACCCTATAGTCGTCGGACAAGACGGCGGCTGGACATCTTTGGCACGCGGTCGTGGGGACGACCCTATAGTCGTCGGACATTTCGGCGGCTTGCCAACTTTGGCCCGGGGTCGTGGGGACGACCCTATAGTCGTCGGACATGACGGTGGCGGACCAATCTAGTCCCGGGGTCGTGGGGGCGACCCTATTGTCGTCGGACATTTCGGCGGCTTGTCAACCTAGTCCCGGGGTCGTGGGGACGACCCTATAGTCGTTGGACATGACGGTGGCGGGCCAACCTTGTCCCGGGGACGTGGGAACGACCCTATAGTCGTCGGACATGACGGTGGCGGGCCAATCTAGTCCCGGGGTCGTGGGGACGACCCTATAGTCGTCGGACAAGACCGCGGCTGGACATCTTTGGCCCGCGGTCGTGGGGACGACCCTATAGTCGTCGGACAAGACCGCGGCTGGACATCTTTGGCCCGCGGTCGTGGGGACGACCCTATAGTCGTCGGACATTTCGGCGGCATGCCAACTTTGGCCCGGGGTCGTGGGGACGACCCTATAGTCGTTGGACATGACGGTGGCGGGCCAATCTAGTCCCGGGGTCGTAGGGACGACCCTATAGTCGTCGGACATGTCGGCGATTGGCCAACATTGGCCCGGGGTCGTGGGGACGACCCTATAGTCGTCGGACATGTCGGCGGCTGGCCAACCTAGTCCCGAGGTCGTGGGGACGACCCTATAGTCGTCGGACTTCACGGTGGCGGGCCAATCTAGTCCCGGGGTCGTGGGGACGACCCTACAGTCGTCGGACATTTCGGCGGCTTGCCAACTTTGGCCCGGGGTCGTGGGGACGACCCTATAGTCGTCGGACGTGACGGTGGCGGACCAATCTAGTCCCGGGGTCGTGGGGACGACCCTATAGTCGTCGGAAATGTCGGCGGCTGGCCAAATTTGGCCCGGGGTCGTGGGGACGACCCTATAGTCGTCGGACATGTCGGCGGCTGGCCAACCTAGTCCCGAGGTCGTGGGGACGACCCTATAGTCGTCGGACATTTCGGCGGCATGCCACCTTTGGCCCGGGGTCGTGGGGACGACCCTATAGTCGTCGGACATGTTGGCGGCTTGTCAACCTAGTCCCGGGGTCGTGGGGACGACCCTATAGTCGTTGGACATGACGGTGGTGGGCCAATCTAGTCCCGGGGTCGTGGGGACGACCCTACAGTCGTCGGACATTTCGGCGGCTTGCCAACTTTGGCCCGTGGTCGTGGGGACGACCCTATAGTCGTCGGACATTTCGGCGGCATGCCACCTTTGGCCTGGGGTCGTGGGGACGACCCTATAGTCGTCGTACAAGTCGGCGGCGGGCCAAGCTTGTCCCGTGGTCGTGGGTACGATCCGATAGTTGTCGGACATGACGGTGGCGGGCCAATCTAGTCCCGGGGTCGTGGGGACGACCCTATAGTCGTCGGACATTTCGGCGGCTTGCCAACTTTGGCCGTCGTCGGACGTGTTGGCGGCTTGTCAACCTAGTCCCGGGGTTGTGGGGACGACCCTATAGTCGTTGGACATGACGGTGGCGGGCCAATCTAGTTCCGGGGTCGTAGGAACGACCCTATAGTCGTCGGACATGTCGGCGATTGGCCAACATTGTCCCGGGGTCGTGGGGGCGACCCTACAGTTGTCGGACATTTCGGCGGCTTGCCAACTTTGGCCCGGGGTCGTGGGGACAACCCTATAGTCGTCGGACATGTCGGCGGCTGGCCAACCTAGTCCCGAGGTCGTGGGGACGATCGTATAGTCGTCGGACATGTCGGCGGCTGGCCAACCTAGCCCCGGGGTCGTGGGGGCGACCCTACAGTCGTCGGACATTTCGGCGGCTTGCCAACTTTGGCCCGGGGTCGTGGGGACGATCCTATAGTCGTCGGACATGTCGGCGGCTGGCTAACTTTGGCCCGTGGTCGTGGGGACGACCCAATAGTCGTTGGACATATCGGCGACTGGCCAACTTTGGCCCATGGTCGTGGGGACGACCCTATAGTCGTTGGACATGACGGTGGCGGGCCAATCTAGTCCCGAGGTCGTGGGGACGACCGTATAGTCGTCGGACATGTCGGCGGCTGGCCAACCTAGCCCCGGGGTCGTGGGGGCGACCCTACAGTCGTCGGACATTTCGGCGGCTTGCCAACTTTGGCCCGGGGTCGTGGGGCGACCCTATAGTCGTCGGACATGTCGGCGGCTGGCCAACCTAGTCCCGAGGTCGTGGGGACGACCCTATAGTCGTCGGACATGTCGGCGGCTGGCCAACTTTGGCCCGTGGTCGTGGGGACGACCCAATAGTCGTCGGACATGTCGGCGGCTGGCCAACTTTGGCCCGTGGTCGTGGGGACGATCCAATAGTCGTCGGACATGTCGGCGGCTGGCCAACTTTGGCCCGTGGTCGTGGGGACGATCCGATAGTCGTTGGACATGTCAGCGGCTGGCCAACTTTGGCCCGGTGTCGTGGGGACGACTCCATAGTCGTCTGACATGTCGGCGGCTTGCCAACTTTGGCCCGGGGTCGTGGGGACGACCCTATAGTCGTCGGACAAGACGGCGGCTGGACATCTTTGGCCCGCGGTCGTGGGGACGACCCTATAGTCGTCGCATATGTTGGCGGCTTGTCAGCCTAGTCCCGGGGTCGTGGGTACGACCCTATAGTCGTCGGACAAGTCGGCGGCTGGCCAACTTTGGCCCGGGGTCGTGGGGACGACCCTATAGTCGTCGGAGATGTCGGCGATTGGCCAACATTGGCCCGGGGTCGTGGGGACGACCCTATAGTCGTCGGACATTTCGGCGGCTGGCCAACTTTGGCTCGTGGTCGTAAAGACGACCCTATAGTCGTCGGACATGTCGGCGGCTGGCCAACCTAGTCCCGAGGTCGTGGGGACGACCCTATAGTCGTCGGACATGTCGGCGGCTGGCCAACTTTGGCCCGTGGTCGTGGGGACGACCCAATAGTCGTCGGACATGTCGGCGGCTGGCCAACTTTGGCCCGTGGTCGTGGGGACGATCCAATAGTCGTCGGTCATGTCGGCGGCTGGCCAACTTTGGCCCGTGGTCGTGGGGACGATCCGATAGTCGTTGGACATGTCAGCGGCTGGCCAACTTTGGCCCGGTGTCGTGGGGACGACTCTATAGTCGTCGGACATGTCGGCGGCTTGTCAGCCTAGTCCCGGGGTCGTGGGTACGACCCTATAGTCGTCGGACAAGTCGGCGGCGGGCCAACCTTGTCCCGGGGTCGTAGGGACGACCCTATAGTCGTCGGACATATCGGCGGCTGGCCAACTTTGGCCCGTGGTCGTGGGGACGATCCAAAAGTCGTCGGACATGTCGGCGGCTGGCCAACTTTGGCCCGTGGTCGTGGGGACGATCCGATAGTCGTCGGACATGTCGGCGGCTGGCCAACCTAGACCCGGGGTCGTGGAGCCGACCCTATTGTCGTCGGACATGGCGGTGGCGGGCCAATCTAGTCTCGTGGTCGTGGGGACGACCCTATAGTCGACGGACATGTCGGCGGCTGGCCAACATTGGCCCGTGGTCGTGGGGACGACCCAATAGTCGTCGGACATGACGGTGGCGGGCCAATCTAGTCCCGGGGTCGTAGGAACAACACAATAGTCGTCGGACATGTCGGCGATTGGCCAACATTGGCCCGGGGTCGTGGGGACGACCCTATAGTCGTCGGACATGTCGGCGATTGGCCAACATTGGCCCGGGGTCGTGGGGACGACCCTATAGTCGTAGGACAAGTCGGCGTTTGGCCATCTTTGGCCCGGGGTCGTGGGGACGACTGTTTAGCCGTCGGACATGTCGGCGGTTGGCCAACCTAGACCCGGGGTCGTGGGGACGACCCTATAGTCGTTGGACATGACGGTGGCGGGCCAATCTAGTCCCGGGGTCGTAGGGACGACCCTATAGTCTTCGGACATGTCGGCGGCTGGCCAACTTTGGCCCGTGGTCGTGGGGAAGACCCAATAGTCGTCGGACATGTCGGCGGCTGGCCAACTTTGGTCTGTGATTGTGGGGACGACCCTATAGTCGTTGGACATGTCGGCGGCTGGCCAACTTTGGCCCGTGGTCGTGGAGACGACTGTATAGTCGTCGGACATGTCGGCGGCTGGCCATTCTAGTCCCGGGGTCGTGGGGACGACCCTATTGTCGTCGGACATGACGGTGGCGGGCCAATCTAGTCCCGGGGTCGTGGGGACGACCCTATAGTCGTCGGACATGTCGGCGGCTGGCCATTCTAATCCCGGGGTCGTGGGGACGACCCTATTGTCGTCGGACATGACGGTGGCGGGCCAATCTAGTCCCGGGGTCGTGGGGACGACCCTATAGTCGTCGGACATGTCGGCGGCTGGCCAACTTTGGCCCGTGGTCGTGGGGACGACCGTATAGTCGTCGGACATGTCGGCGGCTGGCCAACTTTGGCCCGTGGTCGTGGGGACGACCGTATAGTCGTCGGACATGTCGGCGGCTGGCCATTCTAGTCCCGGGGTCGTGGGGAAGACCCTATAGTCGTCGGACATGTCGGCGGCTGGCCAACTTTGGCCCGGGGTCGTGGGGACGACCCTATAGTCGTCGGACATGACGGTGGCGGACCAATCTAGTCCCGGGGTCGTGGGGACGACCCTATAGTCGTCGGACATGTCGGCGGCTGGCCAACTTTGGCCCGGGGTCGTGGGGACGACTCTATAGTCGTCGGAATGTCGGCGGCTGGCCAACCTGGACTCGGGGTCGTGGGGACGACCCTATAGTCGTCGGACAAGACGGAGGCTGGACATCTTTGGCCCGGTGTCGTGGGGACGACCCTATAGTCGTCGGACATGTTGGCGGCTTGTCAGCCTAGTCCCGGGGTCGTGGGTACGACCCTATAGTCGTCGGACAACTCGGCGGCTGGCCAACTTTGGCCCGGTGTCGTGGGGACGACCCTATAATCGTCGGACATGACGGTGGCGGGCCAATCTAGACCCGGGGTCGTGGGGACGACCCTATAATCGTTGGACATGACGGTGGCGGGCCAATCTAGTCCCGGGGTCGTAGGGACGACCCTATAGTCGTCGGACATGTTGGCGGCTTGTCAGCCTAGTCCCAGGGTCGTGGGTACGACCCTATAGTCGTCGGACAAGTCGGCGGCGGGCCAACCTAGACCCGGGGTCGTGGGGACGACCCTATTGTCGTCGGACATGACGGTGGCGGGCCAATCTAGTCCCGGGGTCGTGGGGACGACCCTATAGTCGTCGGACATGTCGGCGGCTGTCCAACTTTGGCCCGGTGTCGTGGGGACGATTCTATAGTCGTCGGATATGTCGGCGGCTGGCCAACCTAGACCCGGGGTCGTGGGGACGACCCTATTGTCGTCGGACATGACGGTGGCGGGCCAATCTAGTCCCGGGGTCGTGGGGACAACCCTATAGTCTTCGGACACGACGGTAGCGGGCCAATCTAGACCCGAGGTCCTGGGGACGACCCTATAGTAGTCGGACATGTCGGCGGCTGTCCAACTTTGGCCCGGAGTCGTGGGGACGACTCTATAGTCGTCGGACATGTCGGCGGCTGGCCAACCTAGACCCGGGGTCGTGGGGACGACCCTATAGTCGTCGGACATGTTGGCGATTGGCCAACATTGGCCCGGGGTCGTCGGGACGACCCTATAGTCGTCGGACATGTCGGCGGCTGGCCAACCTAGTCCCGGGGTCGTGGGGACGACCCTATAGTCGTCGGACATTTCGGCGGCTTGCCAACTTTAGCCCGGGGTCGTGGGGACGACCCTATAGTCGTCGGACATTTCGGCGGCATGCCAACTTTGGCCCGGGGTCGTGAGGACGACCCTATAGTCGTTGGACATGACGGTGGCGGGCCAATCTAGTCCCGGGGTCGTGGGGACGACCCTACAGTCGTCGGACATTTCGGCGGATTGCCAACTTTGGCCCGGCGTCGTGGGGACGACCCTATAGTCGTCGGACATGACGGTGGCGGACCAATCTAGTCCCGGGGTCGTGGGGACGACCCTATAGTCGTCGGACATGTCGGCGGCTGGCCAACTTTGGCCCGTGGTCGTGGGGACGATCCAATAGTCGTCGGACATGGCGGCTGGCCAACATTGGCCCGTGGTCGTGGGGACGACCCTATAGTCGTCGGACATGACGATGGCGGGCCAATCTAGTCCCGGGTTCGTGGGGACGACCCTATAGTTGTCGGACAAGACGGCGGCTGGACATCCTTGGCTCGCGGTCGTGGGGGCGACCCTATTGTCGTCGGACATTTCGGCGGCTTGTCAACCTAGTCCCGGGGTCGTGGGGACGACCCTATAGTCGTTGGACATGACGGTGGCGGGCCAACCTGGTCCCGGGGACGTGGGGACGACCCTATAGTCGTCGGACATGACGGTGGCGGGCCAATCTAGTCCCGGGGTCGTGGGGACGACCCTATAGTCGTCGGACAAGACCGCGGCTGGACATCTTTGGCCCGCGGTCGTGGGGACGACCCTATAGTCGTCGGACATTTCGGCGGCTTGCCAACTTTGGCCCGGGGTCGTGGGGACGACCCTATAGTCGTCGGACATTTCGGCGGCATGCCAACTTTGGCCCGGGGTCGTGGGGACGACCCTATAGTCGTCGGACTTGACGGTGGCGGGCCAATCTAGTCCCGGGGTCGTGGGGACGACCCTACAGTCGTCGGAAATGTCGGCGGCTGGCCAACCTGGACCCGGGGTCGTGGGGACGACCCTATTGTCGTCGGACATGACGGTGGCGGGCCAATCTAGTCTCGGGGTCGTGGGGACGACCCTATAGTCGTCGGACATGTCGGCGGCTGGCCAACTTTGGCCCGGGGTCGTGGGGACGACTCTATAGTCGTCGGAATGTCGGCGGCTGGCCAACCTGGACTCGGGGTCGTGGGGACGACCCTATAGTCGTCGGACAAGACGGCGGCTGGACATCTTTGGCCCGGGGTCGTGGGGACGACCCTATAGTCGTCGGACATGTTGGCGGCTTGTCAGCCTAGTCCCGGGGTCGTGGGTACGACCCTATAATCGTCGGACAAGTCGGCGGCTGGCCAACCTAGACCCGGGGTCGTGGGGACGACCCTATTGTCGTCGGACATGGCGGTGGCGGGCCAATCTAGTCCCGTGGTCGTGGGGACGACCCTATAGTCTCCGGACATGACGGTAGCGGGCCAATCTAGACCCGAGGTCCTCGGGACGACCCTATAGTAGTCGGACATGTCGGCGGCTGTCCAACATTGGCCCGGTGTCGTGGGGACGACTCTATAGTCGTCGGACATGTCGGCGGCTGGCCAACCTAGACCCGGGGTCGTGGGGACGACCCTATTGTCGTCGGACATGACGGTGGCGGGCCAATCTAGTCCCGGTGTCGTGGGGACGACCCTATAGTCGTCGGACAAGTCGGCGGCGGGCCAAGCTTGTCCCGGGGTCGTGGGGACGACCCTATAATCGTCGGACATGACGGTGGCGGGCCAATCTAGTCCCGGGGTCGTGGGGATGACCCTATAATCGTTGGACATGACGGTGGCGGGCCAATCTAGTCCCGGGGTCGTAGGGACGACCCTATAGTCGTCGGACATGTCGGCGATTGGCCAACATTGGCCCGGGGTCGTGGGGACGACCCTATAGTCGTCGGACATGTCGGCGGCATGCCAACTTTGGCCCGTGGTCGTGGGGACGACCCTATAGTCGTTGGACATGACGGTGGCGGGCCAATCTAGTCCCGGGGTCGTAGGGACGACCCTATAGTCGTCGGACATGTCGGCGATTGGCCAACATTGGCCCGGGGTCGTGGGGACGACCCTATAGTCGTCGGACATGTCGGCGGCTGGCCACCTAGTCCCGGGGTCGTGGGGACGACCCTATAGTCGTCGGACAAGACGGCGGCTGGACATCTTTGGCCCGGGGTCGTGGGGACGACCCTATAGTCGTCGGACATGTTGGCGGCTTGTCAGCCTAGTCCCAGGGTCGTGGGTACGACCCTATAGTCGTCGGACAAGTCGGCGGCGGGCTAACCTTGTCCCGGGGTCGTGGGGACGACCCTATAGTCGTCCGACATGTCGGCGGCTGGCCAACTTTGGCCCGGTGGCGTGGGGACGACTCTATAGTCGTCGGACAAGTCGGCGGCGGGCTAACCTTGTCCCGGGGTCGTGGGGACGACCCTATAGTCGTCCGACATGTCGGCGGCTGGCCAACTTTGGCCCGGTGGCGTGGGGACGACTCTATAGTCGTCGGAAATGTCGGCGGCTGGCCAACCTGGACCCGGGGTCGTGGGGACGACCCTATTGTCGTCGGACATGACGGTGGCGGGCTAATCTAGTCTCGCGGTCGTGGGGACGACCCTATAATCGTCGGACATGACGGTGGCGGGCCAATCTAGTCCCGGGGTCGTGGGGACGACCCTCATGTCGTCGGACATGTCGGCGGCTGGCCAACTTTGGCCCGGTGTCGTGGGGACGACTCTATAGTCGTCGGACATTTCGGCGGCATGCCAACTTTGGCCCGTGGTCGTGGGGACGACCCTATAGATGTTGGACATGACGGTGGCGGGCTAATCTAGTCCCGGGGTCGTAGGGACGACCCTATAGTCGTTGGACATGTCGGCGATTGGCCAACATTGGCCCGGGGACGTGGGGACGACCCTATAGTCGTCGGACATGTCGGCGGCTGGCCAACTTTGGCGCGTGGTCGTGGGGACGATCCGATTGTCGTCGGACATGTCGGCGGCTGGCCAACTTTGGCCCGTGGTCGTGGGGACGATCCAATAGTCGTCGGACATGTCGGCGGCTGGCCAACTTTGGCGCGTGGTCGTGGGGACGATCCGATTGTCGTCGGACATGTCGGCGGCTGGCCAACCTAGACCCGGGGTCGTGGGGACGACCCTATTGTCGTCGAACATGGCGGTGGCGGGCCAATCTAGTCCCGTGGTCGTGGGGACGACCCTATAGTCTTCGGACACGACGGTAGCGGGCCAATCTAGACCCGAGGTCCTGGGGACGACCCTATAGTAGTCGGACATGTCGGCGGCTGTCCAACTTTGGCCCGGAGTCGTGGGGACGACTCTATAGTCGTCGGACATGTCGGCGGCTGGCCAACCTAGACCCGGGGTCGTGGGGACGACCCTATTGTCGTCGGACCTGTCGGCGGCTGGCCAACCTAGTCCCGAGGTCGTGGGGACGACCCTATAGTCGTCGGACATGTCGGCGGCTGGCCAACTTTGGCCCGTGGTTGTGGGGACGACCATATAGTCGTTGGACGTGACGGTGGCGGGCCAATCTAGTCCCGGGGTCGTGGGGACGACCCTATAGTCGTCGGACAAGACGGCGGCTGGCCAACCTGGACCCGGGGTCGTGGGGACGACCCTATTGTCGTCGGACATGACGGTGGCGGGCCAATCTAGTCCCGGGGTCGTGGGGACGACCCTATAGTCGTCGGACATGTCGGCGATTGGCCAACATTGGCCCGGGGTCGTGGGGACGACCCTATAGTCGTCGGACATGACGGCGGCTGGCCAACTTTGGCCCGGGGTCGTGGGGACGACTCTATAGTCGTCGGAATGTCGGCGGCTGGCCAACCTGGACTCGGGGTCGTGGGGACGACCCTATAGTCGTCGGACAAGACGGCGGCTGGACATCTTTGGCCCGGTGTCGTGGGGACGACCCTATAGTCGTCGGACATGTTGGCGGCTTGTCAGCCTAGTCCCGGGGTCGTGGGTACGACCCTATAGTCGTCGGACAAATCGGCGGCTGGCCAACCTAGACCCGGGGTCGTGGGGACGACCCTATTGTCGTCGGACATGACGGTGGCGGGCCAATCTAGTCCCGGGGTCGTGGGGACGACCCTATAGTCGTCGGACATGTCGGCGGCTGGCCAACTTTGGCCCGGTGTCGTGGGGACGACCCTATAGTCGTCGGACATGTCGGCGGCTGGCCAACTTTGGCGCGTGGTCGTGGGGACGATCCGATTGTCGTCGGACATGTCGGCGGCTGGCCAACTTTGGCACCGTGGTCGTGGGGACGATCCAATAGTCGTCGGACATGTCGGCGGCTGGCCAACTTTGGCGCGTGGTCGTGGGGACGATCCGATTGTCGTCGGACATGTCGGCGGCTGGCCAACCTAGACCCGGGGTCGTGGGGACGACCCTATTGTCGTCGGACATGGCGGTGGCGGGCCAATCTAGTCCCGTGGTCGTGGGGACGACCCTATAGTCGTCGGACATGTCGGCGATTGGCCAACATTGGCCCGGGGTCGTGGGGACGACCCTATAGTCGTCGGACATGACGGCGGCTGGCCAACTTTGGCCCGGGGTCGTGGGGACGACTCTATAGTCGTCGGAATGTCGGCGGCTGGCCAACCTGGACCCGGGGTCGTGGGGACGACCCTATTGTCGTCGGACATGACGGTGGCGGGCCAATCTAGTCTCGCGGTCGTGGGGACGACCCTATAATCGTCGGACATGACGGTGGCGGGCCAATCTAGTCCCGGGGTCGTGGGGACGACCCTATAGTCGTCGGACATTTCCGCGGCATGCCAACTTTGGCCCGTGGTCGTGGGGACGACCCTATAGATGTTGGACATGACGGTGGCGGGCTAATCTAGTCCCGGGGTCGTAGGGACGACCCTATAGTCGTTGGACATGTCGGCGATTGGCCAACATTGGCCCGGGGTCGTGGGGACGACCCTATAGTCGTCGGACATGTCGGCGGCTGGCCAACTTTGGCGCGTGGTCGTGGGGACGATCCGATTGTCGTCGGACATGTCGGCGGCTGGCCAACTTTGGCCCGTGGTCGTGGGGACGATCCAATAGTCGTCGGACATGTCGGCGGCTGGCCAACTTTGGCGCGTGGTCGTGGGGACGATCCGATTGTCGTCGGACATGTCGGCGGCTGGCCAACCTAGACCCGGGGTCGTGGGGACGACCCTATTGTCGTCGAACATGGCGGTGGCGGGCCAATCTAGTCCCGTGGTCGTGGGGACGACCCTATAGTCTTCGGACACGACGGTAGCGGGCCAATCTAGACCCGAGGTCCTGGGGACGACCCTATAGTAGTCGGACATGTCGGCGGCTGTCCAACTTTGGCCCGGAGTCGTGGGGACGACTCTATAGTCGTCGGACATGTCGGCGGCTGGCCAACCTAGACCCGGGGTCGTGGGGACGACCCTATAGTCGTCGGACATGTTGGCGATTGGCCAACATTGGCCCGGGGTCGTCGGGACGACCCTATAGTCGTCGGACATGTCGGCGGCTGGCCAACCTAGTCCCGGGGTCGTGGGGACGACCCTATAGTCGTCGGACATTTCGGCGGCTTGCCAACTTTAGCCCGGGGTCGTGGGGACGACCCTATAGTCGTCGGACATTTCGGCGGCATGCCAACTTTGGCCCGGGGTCGTGAGGACGACCCTATAGTCGTTGGACATGACGGTGGCGGGCCAATCTAGTCCCGGGGTCGTGGGGACGACCCTACAGTCGTCGGACATTTCGGCGGATTGCCAACTTTGGCCCGGCGTCGTGGGGACGACCCTATAGTCGTCGGACATGACGGTGGCGGACCAATCTAGTCCCGGGGTCGTGGGGACGACCCTATAGTCGTCGGACATGTCGGCGGCTGGCCAACTTTGGCCCGTGGTCGTGGGGACGATCCAATAGTCGTCGGACATGGCGGCTGGCCAACATTGGCCCGTGGTCGTGGGGACGACCCTATAGTCGTCGGACATGACGGTGGCGGGCCAATCTAGTCCCGGGTTCGTGGGGACGACCCTATAGTTGTCGGACAAGACGGCGGCTGGACATCCTTGGCTCGCGGTCGTGGGGGCGACCATATTGTCGTCGGACATTTCGGCGGCTTGTCAACCTAGTCCCGGGGTCGTGGGGACGACCCTATAGTCGTTGGACATGACGGTGGCGGGCCAACCTGGTCCCGGGGACGTGGGGACGACCCTATAGTCGTCGGACATGACGGTGGCGGGCCAATCTAGTCCCGGGGTCGTGGGGACGACCCTATAGTCGTCGGACAAGACCGCGGCTGGACATCTTTGGCCCGCGGTCGTGGGGACGACCCTATAGTCGTCGGACATTTCGGCGGCTTGCCAACTTTGGCCCGGGGTCGTGGGGACGACCCTATAGTCGTCGGACATTTCGGCGGCATGCCAACTTTGGCCCGGGGTCGTGGGGACGACCCTATAGTCGTTGGACATGACGGTGGCGGGCCAATCTAGTCCCGGGGTCGTAGGGACGACCCTATAGTCGTCGGACATGTCGGCGATTGGCCAACATTGGCCCGGGGTCGTGGGGACGACCCTATAGTCGTCGGACATGTCGGCGGCTGGCGAACCTAGTCCCGAGGTCGTGGGGACGACCCTATAGTCGTCGGACTTCACGGTGGCGGGCCAATCTAGTCCCGGGGTCGTGGGGACGACCCTACAGTCGTCGGACATTTCGGCGGCTTGCCAACTTTGGCCCGGGGTCGTGGGGACGACCCTATAGTCGTCGGACGTGACGGTGGCGGACCAATCTAGTCCCGGGGTCGTGGGGACGACCCTATAGTCGTCGGACATGTCGGCGGCTGGCCAAATTTGGCCCGGGGTCGTGGGGACGACCCTATAGTCGTCGGACATGTCGGCGGCTGGCCAACCTAGTCCCGAGGTCGTGGGGACGACCCTATAGTCGTCGGACATTTCGGCGGCATGCCACCTTTGGCCCGGGGTCGTGGGGACGACCCTATAGTCGTCGGACATGTTGGCGGCTTGTCAACCTAGTCCCGGGGTCGTGGGGACGACCCTATAATCGTTGGACATGACGGTGGTGGGCCAATCTAGTCCCGGGGTCGTGGGGACGACCCTACAGTCGTCGGACATTTCGGCGGCTTGCCAACTTTGGCCCGTGGTCGTGGGGACGACCCTATAGTCGTCGGACATTTCGGCGGCATGCCACCTTTGGCCCGGGGTCGTGGGGACGACCCTATAGTCGTCGGACATGTTGGCGGATTGTCAACCTAGTCCCGGGGTCGTGGGGACGACCCTATAGTCGTTGGACATGACGGTGGTGGGCCAATCTAGTCCCGGGGTCGTGGGGACGACCCTATAGTCGTCGTACAAGTCGGCGGCGGGCCAAGCTTGTCCCGTGGTCGTGGGTACGATCCGATAGTTGTCGGACATGACGGTGGCGGGCCAATCTAGTCCCGGAGTCGTGGGGACGACCCTATAGTCGTCGGACATTTCGGCGGCTTGCCAACTTTGGCCGTCGTCGGACGTGTTGGCGGCTTGTCAACCTAGTCCCGGGGTTGTGGGGACGACCCTATAGTCGTTGGACATGACGGTGGCGGGCCAATCTAGTTCCGGGGTCGTAGGAACGACCCTATAGTCGTCGGACATGTCGGCGATTGGCCAACATTGTCCCGGGGTCGTGGGGGCGACCCTACAGTTGTCGGACATTTCGGCGGCTTGCCAACTTTGGCCCGGGGTCGTGGGGACAACCCTATAGTCGTCGGACATGTCGGCGGCTGGCCAACCTAGTCCCGAGGTCGTGGGGACGACCGTATAGTCGTCGGACATGTCGGCGGCTGGCCAACCTAGCCCCGGGGTCGTGGGGGCGACCCTACAGTCGTCGGACATTTCGGCGGCTTGCCAACTTTGGCCCGGGGTCGTGGGGACGATCCTATAGTCGTCGGACATGTCGGCGGCTGGCTAACTTTGGCCCGTGGTCGTGGGGACGACCCAATAGTCGTTGGACATATCGGCGGCTGGCCAACTTTGGCCCATGGTCGTGGGGACGACCCTATAGTCGTTGGACATGACGGTGGCGGGCCAATCTAGTCCCGAGGTCGTGGGGACGACCGTATAGTCGTCGGACATGTCGGCGGCTGGCCAACCTAGCCCCGGGGTCGTGGGGGCGACCCTACAGTCGTCGGACATTTCGGCGGCTTGCCAACTTTGGCCCGGGGTCGTGGGGCGACCCTATAGTCGTCGGACATGTCGGCGGCTGGCTAACTTTGGCCCGTGGTCGTGGGGACGACCCTATAGTCGTCGGAGAAGACGGCGGCTTGACATCTTTGGCCCGCAGTCCTGGGGACGACCCTATAGTCGTCGGCCATTTCGGCGGCATGCCATCTTTGGCCCGGGGTCGTGGGGACGACCCTATAGTCGTCGGACATGTTGGCGGCTTGTCAACCTAGTCCCGGGGTCGTGGGGACGACCCTATTGTCGTTGGACATGACGATGGCGGGCCAATCTAGTCCCGGGGTCGTGGGGACGACCCTATAGTCGTCGGAGATGTCGGCGATTGGCCAACATTGGCCCGGGGTCGTGGGGACGACCCTATAGTCGTCGGACATTTCGGCGGCTGGCCAACTTTGGCTCGTGGTCGTAAAGACGACCCTATAGTCGTCGGACATGTCGGCGGCTGGCCAACCTAGTCCCGAGGTCGTGGGGACGACCCTATAGTCGTCGGACATGTCGGCGGCTGGCCAACTTTGTCCCGGGGTCGTGGGGGCGACCCTACAGTTGTCGGACATTTCGGCGGCTTGCCAACTTTGGCCCGGGGTCGTGGGGACAACCCTATAGTCGTCGGACATGTCGGCGGCTGGCCAACCTAGTCCCGAGGTCGTGGGGACGACCGTATAGTCGTCGGACATGTCGGCGGCTGGCCAACCTAGCCCCGGGGTCGTGGGGGCGACCCTACAGTCGTCGGACATTTCGGCGGCTTGCCAACTTTGGCCCGGGGTCGTGGGGACGACCCTATAGTCGTCGGACATTTCGGCGGCATGCCAACTTTGGCCCGGGGTCGTGGGGACGACCCTATAGTCGTCGGACATTTCGGCGGCATGCCACCTTTGGCCCGGGGTCGTGGGGACGACCCTATAGTCGTCGGACATGTTGGCGGCTTGTCAACCTAGTCCCGGGGTCGTGGGGACGACCCTATAGTCGTTGGACATGACGGTGGTGGGCCAATCTAGTCCCGGGGTCGTGGGGACGACCCTATAGTCGTCGTACAAGTCGGCGGCGGGCCAAGCTTGTCCCGTGGTCGTGGGTACGATCCGATAGTTGTCGGACATGACGGTGGCGGGCCAATCTAGTCCCGGAGTCGTGGGGACGACCCTATAGTCGTCGGACATTTCGGCGGCTTGCCAACTTTGGCCGTCGTCGGACGTGTTGGCGGCTTGTCAACCTAGTCCCGGGGTTGTGGGGACGACCCTATAGTCGTTGGACATGACGGTGGCGGGCCAATCTAGTTCCGGGGTCGTAGGAACGACCCTATAGTCGTCGGACATGTCGGCGATTGGCCAACATTGTCCCGGGGTCGTGGGGGCGACCCTACAGTTGTCGGACATTTCGGCGGCTTGCCAACTTTGGCCCGGGGTCGTGGGGACAACCCTATAGTCGTCGGACATGTCGGCGGCTGGCCAACCTAGTCCCGAGGTCGTGGGGACGACCGTATAGTCGTCGGACATGTCGGCGGCTGGCCAACCTAGCCCCGGGGTCGTGGGGGCGACCCTACAGTCGTCGGACATTTCGGCGGCTTGCCAACTTTGGCCCGGGGTCGTGGGGACGATCCTATAGTCGTCGGACATGTCGGCGGCTGGCCAACCTGGACCCGGGGTCGTGGGGACGACCCTATTGTCGTCGGACATGACGGTGGCGGGCCAATCTAGTCTCGCGGTCGTGGGGACGACCCTATAATCGTCGGACATGACGGTGGCGGGCCAATCTAGTCCCGGGGTCGTGGGGACGACCCTATAGTCGTCGGACATTTCCGCGGCATGCCAACTTTGGCCCGTGGTCGTGGGGACGACCCTATAGATGTTGGACATGACGGTGGCGGGCTAATCTAGTCCCGGGGTCGTAGGGACGACCCTATAGTCGTTGGACATGTCGGCGATTGGCCAACATTGGCCCGGGGTCGTGGGGACGACCCTATAGTCGTCGGACATGTCGGCGGCTGGCCAACTTTGGCCCGGTGTCGTGGGGACGACCCAATAGTCGTCGGACATGTCGGCGGCTGGCCAACTTTGGCGCGTGGTCGTGGGGACGATCCGATTGTCGTCGGACATGTCGGCGGCTGGCCAACTTTGGCACCGTGGTCGTGGGGACGATCCAATAGTCGTCGGACATGTCGGCGGCTGGCCAACTTTGGCGCGTGGTCGTGGGGACGATCCGATTGTCGTCGGACATGTCGGCGGCTGGCCAACCTAGACCCGGGGTTGTGGGGACGACCCTATTGTCGTCGGACATGGCGGTGGCGGGCCAATCTAGTCCCGTGGTCGTGGGGACGACCCTATAGTCGTCGGACTTGTCGGCGGCTGGCCAACTTTGGCCCGGTGTCGTGGGGACGACTCTGTAGTCGTCGGAAATGTCGGCGGCTGGCCAACCTGGACCCGGGGTCGTGGGGACGACCCTATTGTCGTCGGACATGACGGTGGCGGGCCAATCTAGTCTCGCGGTCGTGGGGACGACCCTATAATCGTCGGACATGACGGTGGCGGGCCAATCTAGTCCCGGGGTCGTGGGGACGACCCTATAGTCGTCGGACATTTCCGCGGCATGCCAACTTTGGCCCGTGGTCGTGGGGACGACCCTATAGATGTTGGACATGACTGTGGCGGGCTAATCTAGTCCCGGGGTCGTAGGGACGACCCTATAGTCGTTGGACATGTCGGCGATTGGCCAACATTGGCCCGGGGTCGTGGGGACGACCCTATAGTCGTCGGACATGTCGGCGGCTGGCCAACTTTGGCGCGTGGTCGTGGGGACGATCCGATTGTCGTCGGACATGTCGGCGGCTGGCCAACTTTGGCCCGTGGTCGTGGGGACGATCCAATAGTCGTCGGACATGTCGGCGGCTGGCCAACTTTGGCGCGTGGTCGTGGGGACGATCCGATTGTCGTCGGACATGTCGGCGGCTGGCCAACCTAGACCCGGGGTCGTGGGGACGACCCTATTGTCGTCGAACATGGCGGTGGCGGGCCAATCTAGTCCCGTGGTCGTGGGGACGACCCTATAGTCGTCGGACATGTTGGCGATTGGCCAACATTGGCCCGGGGTCGTCGGGACGACCCTATAGTCGTCGGACATGTCGGCGGCTGGCCAACCTAGTCCCGGGGTCGTGGGGACGACCCTATAGTCGTCGGACATTTCGGCGGCTTGCCAACTTTAGCCCGGGGTCGTGGGGACGACCCTATAGTCGTCGGACATTTCGGCGGCATGCCAACTTTGGCCCGGGGTCGTGAGGACGACCCTATAGTCGTTGGACATGACGGTGGCGGGCCAATCTAGTCCCGGGGTCGTGGGGACGACCCTATAGTCGTCGGAGATGTCGGCGATTGGCCAACATTGGCCCGGGGTCGTGGGGACGACCCTATAGTCGTCGGACATTTCGGCGGCTGGCCAACTTTGGCTCGTGGTCGTAAAGACGACCCTATAGTCGTCGGACATGTCGGCGGCTGGCCAACCTAGTCCCGAGGTCGTGGGGACGACCCTATAGTCGTCGGACATGTCGGCGGCTGGCCAACTTTGTCCCGGGGTCGTGGGGGCGACCCTACAGTTGTCGGACATTTCGGCGGCTTGCCAACTTTGGCCCGGGGTCGTGGGGACAACCCTATAGTCGTCGGACATGTCGGCGGCTGGCCAACCTAGTCCCGAGGTCGTGGGGACGACCGTATAGTCGTCGGACATGTCGGCGGCTGGCCAACCTAGCCCCGGGGTCGTGGGGGCGACCCTACAGTCGTCGGACATTTCGGCGGCTTGCCAACTTTGGCCCGGGGTCGTGGGGACGACCCTATAGTCGTCGGACATTTCGGCGGCATGCCAACTTTGGCCCGGGGTCGTGGGGACGACCCTATAGTCGTCGGACATTTCGGCGGCATGCCACCTTTGGCCCGGGGTCGTGGGGACGACCCTATAGTCGTCGGACATGTTGGCGGCTTGTCAACCTCGTCCCGGGGTCGTGGGGACGACCCTATAGTCGTTGGACATGACGGTGGTGGGCCAATCTAGTCCCGGGGTCGTGGGGACGACCCTATAGTCGTCGTACAAGTCGGCGGCGGGCCAAGCTTGTCCCGTGGTCGTGGGTACGATCCGATAGTTGTCGGACATGACGGTGGCGGGCCAATCTAGTCCCGGAGTCGTGGGGACGACCCTATAGTCGTCGGACATTTCGGCGGCTTGCCAACTTTGGCCGTCGTCGGACGTGTTGGCGGCTTGTCAACCTAGTCCCGGGGTTGTGGGGACGACCCTATAGTCGTTGGACATGACGGTGGCGGGCCAATCTAGTTCCGGGGTCGTAGGAACGACCCTATAGTCGTCGGACATGTCGGCGATTGGCCAACATTGTCCCGGGGTCGTGGGGGCGACCCTACAGTTGTCGGACATTTCGGCGGCTTGCCAACTTTGGCCCGGGGTCGTGGGGACAACCCTATAGTCGTCGGACATGTCGGCGGCTGGCCAACCTAGTCCCGAGGTCGTGGGGACGACCGTATAGTCGTCGGACATGTCGGCGGCTGGCCAACCTAGCCCCGGGGTCGTGGGGGCGACCCTACAGTCGTCGGACATTTCGGCGGCTTGCCAACTTTGGCCCGGGGTCGTGGGGACGATCCTATAGTCGTCGGACATGTCGGCGGCTGGCCAACCTGGACCCGGGGTCGTGGGGACGACCCTATTGTCGTCGGACATGACGGTGGCGGGCCAATCTAGTCTCGCGGTCGTGGGGACGACCCTATAATCGTCGGACATGACGGTGGCGGGCCAATCTAGTCCCGGGGTCGTGGGGACGACCCTATAGTCGTCGGACATTTCCGCGGCATGCCAACTTTGGCCCGTGGTCGTGGGGACGACCCTATAGATGTTGGACATGACGGTGGCGGGCTAATCTAGTCCCGGGGTCGTAGGGACGACCCTATAGTCGTTGGACATGTCGGCGATTGGCCAACATTGGCCCGGGGTCGTGGGGACGACCCTATAGTCGTCGGACATGTCGGCGGCTGGCCAACTTTGGCCCGGTGTCGTGGGGACGACCCAATAGTCGTCGGACATGTCGGCGGCTGGCCAACTTTGGCGCGTGGTCGTGGGGACGATCCGATTGTCGTCGGACATGTCGGCGGCTGGCCAACTTTGGCACCGTGGTCGTGGGGACGATCCAATAGTCGTCGGACATGTCGGCGGCTGGCCAACTTTGGCGCGTGGTCGTGGGGACGATCCGATTGTCGTCGGACATGTCGGCGGCTGGCCAACCTAGACCCGGGGTTGTGGGGACGACCCTATTGTCGTCGGACATGGCGGTGGCGGGCCAATCTAGTCCCGTGGTCGTGGGGACGACCCTATAGTCGTCGGACTTGTCGGCGGCTGGCCAACTTTGGCCCGGTGTCGTGGGGACGACTCTGTAGTCGTCGGAAATGTCGGCGGCTGGCCAACCTGGACCCGGGGTCGTGGGGACGACCCTATTGTCGTCGGACATGACGGTGGCGGGCCAATCTAGTCTCGCGGTCGTGGGGACGACCCTATAATCGTCGGACATGACGGTGGCGGGCCAATCTAGTCCCGGGGTCGTGGGGACGACCCTATAGTCGTCGGACATTTCCGCGGCATGCCAACTTTGGCCCGTGGTCGTGGGGACGACCCTATAGATGTTGGACATGACTGTGGCGGGCTAATCTAGTCCCGGGGTCGTAGGGACGACCCTATAGTCGTTGGACATGTCGGCGATTGGCCAACATTGGCCCGGGGTCGTGGGGACGACCCTATAGTCGTCGGACATGTCGGCGGCTGGCCAACTTTGGCGCGTGGTCGTGGGGACGATCCGATTGTCGTCGGACATGTCGGCGGCTGGCCAACTTTGGCCCGTGGTCGTGGGGACGATCCAATAGTCGTCGGACATGTCGGCGGCTGGCCAACTTTGGCGCGTGGTCGTGGGGACGATCCGATTGTCGTCGGACATGTCGGCGGCTGGCCAACCTAGACCCGGGGTCGTGGGGACGACCCTATTGTCGTCGAACATGGCGGTGGCGGGCCAATCTAGTCCCGTGGTCGTGGGGACGACCCTATAGTCGTCGGACATGTTGGCGATTGGCCAACATTGGCCCGGGGTCGTCGGGACGACCCTATAGTCGTCGGACATGTCGGCGGCTGGCCAACCTAGTCCCGGGGTCGTGGGGACGACCCTATAGTCGTCGGACATTTCGGCGGCTTGCCAACTTTAGCCCGGGGTCGTGGGGACGACCCTATAGTCGTCGGACATTTCGGCGGCATGCCAACTTTGGCCCGGGGTCGTGAGGACGACCCTATAGTCGTTGGACATGACGGTGGCGGGCCAATCTAGTCCCGGGGTCGTGGGGACGACCCTACAGTCGTCGGACATTTCGGCGGATTGCCAACTTTGGCCCGGCGTCGTGGGGACGACCCTATAGTCGTCGGACATGACGGTGGCGGACCAATCTAGTCCCGGGGTCGTGGGGACGACCCTATAGTCGTCGGACATGTCGGCGGCTGGCCAACTTTGGCCCGTGGTCGTGGGGACGATCCAATAGTCGTCGGACATGGCGGCTGGCCTACATTGGCCCGTGGTCGTGGGGACGACCCTATAGTCGTCGGACATGTCGGCGGCTGGCCAACCTAGTCCCGGGGTCGTGGAAACGACCCTATAGTCGTCGGACATTTCGGCGGCTTGCCAACTTTAGCCCGGGGTCGTGGGGACGACCCTATAGTCGTCGGACATTTCGGCGGCATGCCAACTTTGGCCCGGGGTCGTGAGGACGACCCTATAGTCGTTGGACATGACGGTGGCGGGCCAATCTAGTCCCGGGGTCGTGGGTACGATCCGATAGTTGTCGGACATGTCGGCGGCTGGCCAACTTTGGCCCGTGGTCGTGGGGACGATCCAATAGTCGTCGGACATGGCGGCTGGCCTACATTGGCCCGTGGTCGTGGGGACGACCCTATAGTCGTCGGACATGTCGGCGGCTGGCCAACCTAGTCCCGGGGTCGTGGGGACGACCCTATAGTCGTCGGACATTTCGGCGGCTTGCCAACTTTAGCCCGGGGTCGTGGGGACGACCCTATAGTCGTCGGACATTTCGGCGGCATGCCAACTTTGGCCCGTGGTCGTGGGGACGATCCAATAGTCGTCGGACATGGCGGCTGGCCTACATTGGCCCGTGGTCGTGGGGACGACCCTATAGTCGTCGGACATGACGGTGGCGGGCCAATCTAGTCCCGGGTTCGTGGGGACGACCCTATAGTTGTCGGACAAGACGGCGGCTGGACATCCTTGGCTCGCGGTCGTGGGGGCGACCCTATTGTCGTCGGACATTTCGGCGGCTTGTCAACCTAGTCCCGGGGTCGTGGGGACGACCCTATAGTCGTTGGACATGACGGTGGCGGGCCAACCTGGTCCCGGGGACGTGGGGACGACCCTATAGTCGTCGGACATGACGGTGGCGGGCCAATCTAGTCCCGGGGTCGTGGGGACGACCCTATAGTCGTCGGACAAGACCGCGGCTGGACATCTTTGGCCCGCGGTCGTGGGGACGACCCTATAGTCGTCGGACATTTCGGCGGCTTGCCAACTTTGGCCCGGGGTCGTGGGGACGACCCTATAGTCGTCGGACATTTCGGCGGCATGCCAACTTTGGCCCGGGGTCGTGGGGACGACCCTATAGTCGTTGGACATGACGGTGGCGGGCCAATCTAGTCCCGGGGTCGTAGGGACGACCCTATAGTCGTCGGACATGTCGGCGATTGGCCAACATTGGCCCGGGGTCGTGGGGACGACCCTATAGTCGTCGGACATGTCGGCGGCTGGCGAACCTAGTCCCGAGGTCGTGGGGACGACCCTATAGTCGTCGGACTTCACGGTGGCGGGCCAATCTAGTCCCGGGGTCGTGGGGACGACCCTACAGTCGTCGGACATTTCGGCGGCTTGCCAACTTTGGCCCGGGGTCGTGGGGACGACCCTATAGTCGTCGGACGTGACGGTGGCGGACCAATCTAGTCCCGGGGTCGTGGGGACGACCCTATAGTCGTCGGACATGTCGGCGGCTGGCCAAATTTGGCCCGGGGTCGTGGGGACGACCCTATAGTCGTCGGACATGTCGGCGGCTGGCCAACCTAGTCCCGAGGTCGTGGGGACGACCCTATAGTCGTCGGACATTTCGGCGGCATGCCACCTTTGGCCCGGGGTCGTGGGGACGACCCTATAGTCGTCGGACATGTTGGCGGCTTGTCAACCTAGTCCTGGGGTCGTGGGGACGACCCTATAGTCGTTGGACATGACGGTGGTGGGCCAATCTAGTCCCGGGGTCGTGGGGACGACCCTATAGTCGTCGGACATTTCGGCGGCATGCCACCTTTGGCCCGGGGTCGTGGGGACGACCCTATAGTCGTCGGACATGTTGGCGGCTTGTCAACCTAGTCCTGGGGTCGTGGGGACGACCCTATAGTCGTTGGACATGACGGTGGTGGGCCAATCTAGTCCCGGGGTCGTGGGGACGACCCTACAGTCGTCGGACATTTCGGCGGCTTGCCAACTTTGGCCGTCGTCGGACGTGTTGGCGGCTTGTCAACCTAGTCCCGGGGTTGTGGGGACGACCCTATAGTCGTTGGACATGACGGTGGCGGGCCAATCTAGTTCCGGGGTCGTAGGAACGACCCTATAGTCGTCGGACATGTCGGCGATTGGCCAACATTGTCCCGGGGTCGTGGGGGCGACCCTACAGTTGTCGGACATTTCGGCGGCTTGCCAACTTTGGCCCGGGGTCGTGGGGACAACCCTATAGTCGTCGGACATGTCGGCGGCTGGCCAACCTAGTCCCGAGGTCGTGGGGACGACCGTATAGTCGTCGGACATGTCGGCGGCTGGCCAACCTAGCCCCGGGGTCGTGGGGGCGACCCTACAGTCGTCGGACATTTCGGCGGCTTGCCAACTTTGGCCCGGGGTCGTGGGGACGATCCTATAGTCGTCGGACATGTCGGCGGCTGGCCAACCTGGACCCGGGGTCGTGGGGACGACCCTATTGTCGTCGGACATGACGGTGGCGGGCCAATCTAGTCTCGCGGTCGTGGGGACGACCCTATAATCGTCGGACATGACGGTGGCGGGCCAATCTAGTCCCGGGGTCGTGGGGACGACCCTATAGTCGTCGGACATTTCCGCGGCATGCCAACTTTGGCCCGTGGTCGTGGGGACGACCCTATAGATGTTGGACATGACGGTGGCGGGCTAATCTAGTCCCGGGGTCGTAGGGACGACCCTATAGTCGTTGGACATGTCGGCGATTGGCCAACATTGGCCCGGGGTCGTGGGGACGACCCTATAGTCGTCGGACATGTCGGCGGCTGGCCAACTTTGGCCCGGTGTCGTGGGGACGACCCAATAGTCGTCGGACATGTCGGCGGCTGGCCAACTTTGGCGCGTGGTCGTGGGGACGATCCGATTGTCGTCGGACATGTCGGCGGCTGGCCAACTTTGGCACCGTGGTCGTGGGGACGATCCAATAGTCGTCGGACATGTCGGCGGCTGGCCAACTTTGGCGCGTGGTCGTGGGGACGATCCGATTGTCGTCGGACATGTCGGCGGCTGGCCAACCTAGACCCGGGGTCGTGGGGACGACCCTATTGTCGTCGGACATGGCGGTGGCGGGCCAATCTAGTCCCGTGGTCGTGGGGACGACCCTATAGTCGTCGGACTTGTCGGCGGCTGGCCAACTTTGGCCCGGTGTCGTGGGGACGACTCTGTAGTCGTCGGAAATGTCGGCGGCTGGCCAACCTGGACCCGGGGTCGTGGGGACGACCCTATTGTCGTCGGACATGACGGTGGCGGGCCAATCTAGTCTCGCGGTCGTGGGGACGACCCTATAATCGTCGGACATGACGGTGGCGGGCCAATCTAGTCCCGGGGTCGTGGGGACGACCCTATAGTCGTCGGACATTTCCGCGGCATGCCAACTTTGGCCCGTGGTCGTGGGGACGACCCTATAGATGTTGGACATGACGGTGGCGGGCTAATCTAGTCCCGGGGTCGTAGGGACGACCCTATAGTCGTTGGACATGTCGGCGATTGGCCAACATTGGCCCGGGGTCGTGGGGACGACCCTATAGTCGTCGGACATGTCGGCGGCTGGCCAACTTTGGCGCGTGGTCGTGGGGACGATCCGATTGTCGTCGGACATGTCGGCGGCTGGCCAACTTTGGCCCGTGGTCGTGGGGACGATCCAATAGTCGTCGGACATGTCGGCGGCTGGCCAACTTTGGCGCGTGGTCGTGGGGACGATCCGATTGTCGTCGGACATGTCGGCGGCTGGCCAACCTAGACCCGGGGTCGTGGGGACGACCCTATTGTCGTCGGACATGGCGGTGGCGGGCCAATCTAGTCCCGTGGTCGTGGGGACGACCCTATAGTCGTCGGACTTGTCGGCGGCTGGCCAACTTTGGCCCGGGGTCGTGGGGACGACCCTATAGTCGTCGGACATTTCGGCGGCATGCCAACTTTGGCCCGGGGTCGTGAGGACGACCCTATAGTCGTTGGACATGACGGTGGCGGGCCAATCTAGTCCCGGGGTCGTGGGGACGACCCTACAGTCGTCGGACATTTCGGCGGATTGCCAACTTTGGCCCGGCGTCGTGGGGACGACCCTATAGTCGTCGGACATGACGGTGGCGGACCAATCTAGTCCCGGGGTCGTGGGGACGACCCTATAGTCGTCGGACATGTCGGCGGCTGGCCAACTTTGGCCCGTGGTCGTGGGGACGATCCAATAGTCGTCGGACATGGCGGCTGGCCTACATTGGCCCGTGGTCGTGGGGACGACCCTATAGTCGTCGGACATGACGGTGGCGGGCCAATCTAGTCCCGGGTTCGTGGGGACGACCCTATAGTTGTCGGACAAGACGGCGGCTGGACATCCTTGGCTCGCGGTCGTGGGGGCGACCCTATTGTCGTCGGACATTTCGGCGGCTTGTCAACCTAGTCCCGGGGTCGTGGGGACGACCCTATAGTCGTTGGACATGACGGTGGCGGGCCAACCTGGTCCCGGGGACGTGGGGACGACCCTATAGTCGTCGGACATGACGGTGGCGGGCCAATCTAGTCCCGGGGTCGTGGGGACGACCCTATAGTCGTCGGACAAGACCGCGGCTGGACATCTTTGGCCCGCGGTCGTGGGGACGACCCTATAGTCGTCGGACATTTCGGCGGCTTGCCAACTTTGGCCCGGGGTCGTGGGGACGACCCTATAGTCGTCGGACATTTCGGCGGCATGCCAACTTTGGCCCGGGGTCGTGGGGACGACCCTATAGTCGTTGGACATGACGGTGGCGGGCCAATCTAGTCCCGGGGTCGTAGGGACGACCCTATAGTCGTCGGACATGTCGGCGATTGGCCAACATTGGCCCGGGGTCGTGGGGACGACCCTATAGTCGTCGGACATGTCGGCGGCTGGCGAACCTAGTCCCGAGGTCGTGGGGACGACCCTATAGTCGTCGGACTTCACGGTGGCGGGCCAATCTAGTCCCGGGGTCGTGGGGACGACCCTACAGTCGTCGGACATTTCGGCGGCTTGCCAACTTTGGCCCGGGGTCGTGGGGACGACCCTATAGTCGTCGGACGTGACGGTGGCGGACCAATCTAGTCCCGGGGTCGTGGGGACGACCCTATAGTCGTCGGACATGTCGGCGGCTGGCCAAATTTGGCCCGGGGTCGTGGGGACGACCCTATAGTCGTCGGACATGTCGGCGGCTGGCCAACCTAGTCCCGAGGTCGTGGGGACGACCCTATAGTCGTCGGACATTTCGGCGGCATGCCACCTTTGGCCCGGGGTCGTGGGGACGACCCTATAGTCGTCGGACATGTTGGCGGCTTGTCAACCTAGTCCTGGGGTCGTGGGGACGACCCTATAGTCGTTGGACATGACGGTGGTGGGCCAATCTAGTCCCGGGGTCGTGGGGACGACCCTACAGTCGTCGGACATTTCGGCGGCTTGCCAACTTTGGCCCGTGGTCGTGGGGACGACCCTATAGTCGTCGGACATTTCGGCGGCATGCCACCTTTGGCCCGGGGTCGTGGGGACGACCCTATAGTCGTCGGACATGTTGGCGGATTGTCAACCTAGTCCCGGGGTCGTGGGGACGACCCTATAGTCGTTGGACATGACGGTGGTGGGCCAATCTAGTCCCGGGGTCGTGGGGACGACCCTATAGTCGTCGTACAAGTCGGCGGCGGGCCAAGCTTGTCCCGTGGTCGTGGGTACGATCCGATAGTTGTCGGACATGACGGTGGCGGGCCAATCTAGTCCCGGAGTCGTGGGGACGACCCTATAGTCGTCGGACATTTCGGCGGCTTGCCAACTTTGGCCGTCGTCGGACGTGTTGGCGGCTTGTCAACCTAGTCCCGGGGTTGTGGGGACGACCCTATAGTCGTTGGACATGACGGTGGCGGGCAAATCTAGTTCCGGGGTCGTAGGAACGACCCTATAGTCGTCGGACATGTCGGCGATTGGCCAACATTGTCCCGGGGTCGTGGGGGCGACCTTACAGTTGTCGGACATTTCGGCGACTTGCCAACTTTGGCCCGGGGTCGTGGGGACGATCCTATAGTCGTCGGACATGTCGGCGGCTGGCTAACTTTGGCCCGTGGTCGTGGGGACGACCCAATAGTCGTTGGACATATCGGCGGCTGGCCAACTTTGGCCCATGGTCGTGGGGACGACCCTATAGTCGTTGGACATGACGGTGGCGGGCCAATCTAGTCCCGAGGTCGTGGGGACGACCGTATAGTCGTCGGACATGTCGGCGGCTGGCCAACCTAGCCCCGGGGTCGTGGGGGCGACCCTACAGTCGTCGGACATTTCGGCGGCTTGCCAACTTTGGCCCGGGGTCGTGGGGCGACCCTATAGTCGTCGGACATGTCGGCGGCTGGCTAACTTTGGCCCGTGGTCGTGGGGACGACCCTATAGTCGTCGGAGAAGACGGCGGCTTGACATCTTTGGCCCGCAGTCCTGGGGACGACCCTATAGTCGTCGGCCATTTCGGCGGCATGCCATCTTTGGCCCGGGGTCGTGGGGACGACCCTATAGTCGTCGGACATGTTGGCGGCTTGTCAACCTAGTCCCGGGGTCGTGGGGACGACCCTATTGTCGTTGGACATGACGATGGCGGGCCAATCTAGTCCCGGGGTCGTGGGGACGACCCTATAGTCGTCGGAGATGTCGGCGATTGGCCAACATTGGCCCGGGGTCGTGGGGACGACCCTATAGTCGTCGGACATTTCGGCGGCTGGCCAACTTTGGCTCGTGGTCGTAAAGACGACCCTATAGTCGTCGGACATGTCGGCGGCTGGCCAACCTAGTCCCGAGGTCGTGGGGACGACCCTATAGTCGTCGGACATGTCGGCGGCTGGCCAACTTTGTCCCGGGGTCGTGGGGGCGACCCTACAGTTGTCGGACATTTCGGCGGCTTGCCAACTTTGGCCCGTGGTCGTGGGGACGACCCTATAGTCGTCGGACATGACGGTAGCGAGCCAATCTAGTCCCGAGGTCGTGGGGACGACCCTATAGTCGTCGGACATTTCGGCGGCTGGCCAACTTTGGCCCGTGGTCGTGGGGACGACCCTATAGTCGTCGGACATGTCGGCGGCTGGCCAACATTGGCCCGTGGTCGTGGAGACGACCCAATAGTCGTTGGACATGTCGGCGGCTGGCCAACTTTGGCCCGTAGTCGTGGGGACGATCCGATAGTCACCGGACATGACGGTGGCGGGCCAATCTATTCCCGGAGTCGTGGGGACGATCCGATAGTCGTTGGACATGTCAGCGGCTGGCCACCTTTGGCCCGGTGTCGTGGGGACGACTCTATAGTCGTCGGACATGTCGGCGGCTTGCCAACTTTGGCCCGGGGTCGTGGGGACGACCCTATAGTCGTCGGACAAGACGGTGGCTGGACATCTTTGGCCCGCGGTCGTGGGGACGACCCTATAGTCGTCGCATATGTTGGCGGCTTGTCAGCCTAGTCCCGGGGTCGTGGGTACGACCCTATACTCGTCGGACAAGTCGGCGGCGGGCCAACCTTGTCCCGGGGTCGTAGGGACGACCCTATAGTCGTCGGACATATCGGCGGCTGGCCAACTTTGGCCCGTGGTCGTGGGGACGATCCAAAAGTCGTCGGACATGTCGGCGGCTGGCCAACTTTGGCCCGTGGTCGTGGGGACGATCCGATTGTCGTCGGACATGTCGGCGGCTGGCCAACCTAGACCCGGGGTCGTGGGGCCGACCCTATTGTCGTCGGACATGGCGGTGGCGGGCCAATCTAGTCTCGTGGTCGTGGGGACGACCCTATAGTCGACGGACATGTCGGCGGCTGGCCAACATTGGCCCGTGGTCGTGGGGACGACCCAATAGTCGTCGGACATGTCGGCGGCTGGCCAACTTTGGCCCGTAGTCGTGGGGACGATCCAATAGTCGCCGGACATGACGGTGGCGGGCCAATCTAGTCCCTGGGTCGTAGGAACAACACAATAGTCGTCGGACATGTCGGCGATTGGCCAACATTGGCCCGGGGTCGTGGGTACGACCCTATAGTCGTCGGACATGTCGGCGATTGGCCAACATTGGCCCGGGGTCGTGGGGACGACCCTATAGTCGTAGGACAAGTCGGCGTTTGGCCATCTTTGGCCCGGGGTCGTGGGGACGACTGTTTAGCCGTCGAACATGTCGGCGGCTGGCCAACCTAGACCCGGGGTCGTGGGGACGACCCTATAGTCGTTGGACATGACGGTGGCGGGCCAATCTAGTCCCGGGGTCGTAGGGACGACCCTATAGTCGTCGGACATGTCGGCGATTGGCCAACATTGGCCCGGGGTCGTGGGGACGACCCTATAGTCGTCAGACATGACGGTGGCGGGCCAATCTAGTTCCGGGGTTGTGGGGACGACCCTATAGTCGTCGGATATTTCGGCGGCCGGCCAACTTTGGCCCGTGGTCGTGGGGACGACCCTATAGTCGTCGGACATGTTGGCGGCAGGTCAACCTAGTCCCGCGGTCGTGGGGACGACCCTATTGTCGTCGGACATGGCGGTGGCGGGCCAATCTAGTCCCGTGGTCGCGGGGACGACCCTACAGTCGTCGGACATTTCGGCGGCAGGCCAACTTTGGCCCGTGGTCGTGGGGACGACCCTATAGTCGTCGGACATGACGGTAGCGGGCCAATCTAGTCCCGAGGTCGTGGGGACGACCCTATAGTCGTCGGACATTTCGGCGGCTGGCCAACTTTGGCCCGTGGTCGTGGGGACGACCCTATAGTCGTCGCACATGTCGGCGGCTGGCCAACATTGGCCCGTGGTCGTGGAGAGGACCCAATAGTCGTTGGACATGTCGGCGGCTGGCCAACTTTGGCCCGGTGTCGTGGGGACGACTCTATAGTCGTCGGACATGTCGGCGGCGGGCCAATCTAGTACCGGGGTCGTGGGGACGACACTATAGTCGTCGGACATGTCGGCGGCTGGCCAACTTTGGCCCGTGGTCGTGGGGACGACCCAATAGTCGTTGGACATGTCGGCGGCTGGCCAACTTTGGCCTGTGGTTGTGGAAACGACCCTATAGTCGTTGGACATGACGATGGCGGGCCAATCTAGTCCCGGGGTCGTGGGGACGACCCTATAGTCGTCGGACATGTCGGCGGCTGGCCAACTTTGGCCCGTGGTCGTGGGGACGAACCAATAGTCGTCGGACATGTCGGCGGCTAGCCAACTTTGGCCCGTGGTCGTGGGGACGATCCGATAGTCGATGGATATGACGGTGCCGGGCCAATCAAGTCCCGGGGTCGTAGGTACGACCCTATAGTCATCGGACATGTCGGCGATTGGCCATTATTGGCCCGGGGTCGTGGGGACGACCGTATATTCGTCGGACATGACGGTGGCGGGCCAATCTAGTCCCGGGGTCGTGGGGACGACCCTATAGTCGTCGGAAATAACCATGGCGGGGCAATCTATTCCCGGGGTCGTGGGCACGACCCTGTAGTCGTCGGACATGACGGTGGCGGGCCAATCTAGTCCCGGGGTCATGGGAACGACCCTATAGTCGTCGGATATTTCGGCGGCCGGCCAACTTTGGCCCGTGGTCGTGGGGACGACCCTATAGTCGTCGGAAATAACGATGGCGGGGAAATCTATTCCCGGGGTCGTGGGGACGACCCTGTAGTCGTCGGACATGACGGTGGCGGGCCAATCTAGTCCCGGGGTCATGGGAACGACCCTATAGTCGTCGGATATTTCGGCGGCCGGCCAACTTTGGCCCGTGGTCGTGGGGACGACCCTATAGTCGTCGGACATTTCGGCGGCATGCCACCTTTGGCCCGGGGTCGTGGGGACGACCCTATAGTCGTCGGACATGTTGGCGGCTTGTCAACCTAGTCCCGGGGTCGTGGGGACGACCCTATAGTCGTTGGACATGACGGTGGTGGGCCAATCTAGTCCCGGGGTCGTGGGGACGACCCTACAGTCGTCGGACATTTCGGCGGCTTGCCAACTTTGGCCCGTGGTCGTGGGGACGACCCTATAGTCGTCGGACATTTCGGCGGCATGCCACCTTTGGCCCGGGGTCGTGGGGACGACCCTATAGTCGTCGGACATGTTGGCGGATTGTCAACCTAGTCCCGGGGTCGTGGGGACGACCCTATAATCGTTGGACATGACGGTGGTGGGCCAATCTAGTCCCGGGGTCGTGGGGACGACCCTATAGTCGTCGTACAAGTCGGCGGCGGGCCAAGCTTGTCCCGTGGTCGTGGGTACGATCCGATAGTTGTCGGACATGACGGTGGCGGGCCAATCTAGTCCCGGAGTCGTGGGGACGACCCTATAGTCGTCGGACATTTCGGCGGCTTGCCAACTTTGGCCGTCGTCGGACGTGTTGGCGGCTTGTCAACCTAGTCCCGGGGTTGTGGGGACGACCCTATAGTCGTTGGACATGACGGTGGCGGGCCAATCTAGTTCCGGGGTCGTAGGAACGACCCTATAGTCGTCGGACATGTCGGCGATTGGCCAACATTGTCCCGGGGTCGTGGGGGCGACCCTACAGTTGTCGGACATTTCGGCGGCTTGCCAACTTTGGCCCGGGGTCGTGGGGACAACCCTATAGTCGTCGGACATGTCGGCGGCTGGCCAACCTAGTCCCGAGGTCGTGGGGACGACCGTATAGTCGTCGGACATGTCGGCGGCTGGCCAACCTAGCCCCGGGGTCGTGGGGGCGACCCTACAGTCGTCGGACATTTCGGCGGCTTGCCAACTTTGGCCCGGGGTCGTGGGGACGATCCTATAGTCGTCGGACATGTCGGCGGCTGGCTAACTTTGGCCCGTGGTCGTGGGGACGACCCAATAGTCGTTGGACATATCGGCGGCTGGCCAACTTTGGCCCATGGTCGTGGGGACGACCCTATAGTCGTTGGACATGACGGTGGCGGGCCAATCTACTCCCGAGGTCGTGGGGACGACCGTATAGTCGTCGGACATGTCGGCGGCTGGCCAACCTAGCCCCGGGGTCGTGGGGGCGACCCTACAGTCGTCGGACATTTCGGCGGCTTGCCAACTTTGGCCCGGGGTCGTGGGGCGACCCTATAGTCGTCGGACATGTCGGCGGCTGGCTAACTTTGGCCCGTGGTCGTGGGGACGACCCTATAGTCGTCGGAGAAGACGGCGGCTTGACATCTTTGGCCCGCAGTCCTGGGGACGACCCTATAGTCGTCGGCCATTTCGGCGGCATGCCATCTTTGGCCCGGGGTCGTGGGGACGACCCTATAGTCGTCGGACATGTTGGCGGCTTGTCAACCTAGTCCCGGGGTCGTGGGGACGACCCTATTGTCGTTGGACATGACGATGGCGGGCCAATCTAGTCCCGGGGTCGTGGGGACGACCCTATAGTCGTCGGAGATGTCGGCGATTGGCCAACATTGGCCCGGGGTCGTGGGGACGACCCTATAGTCGTCGGACATTTCGGCGGCTGGCCAACTTTGGCTCGTGGTCGTAAAGACGACCCTATAGTCGTCGGACATGTCGGCGGCTGGCCAACCTAGTCCCGAGGTCGTGGGGACGACCCTATAGTCGTCGGACATGTCGGCGGCTGGCCAACTTTGTCCCGGGGTCGTGGGGGCGACCCTACAGTTGTCGGACATTTCGGCGGCTTGCCAACTTTGGCCCGGGGTCGTGGGGACAACCCTATAGACGTCGGACATGTCGGCGGCTGGCCAACCTAGTCCCGAGGTCGTGGGGACGACCGTATAGTCGTCGGACATGTCGGCGGCTGGCCAACCTAGCCCCGGGGTCGTGGGGGCGACCCTACAGTCGTCGGACATTTCGGCGGCTTGCCAACTTTGGCCCGGGGTCGTGGGGACGACCCTATAGTCGTCGGACATTTCGGCGGCATGCCAACTTTGGCCCGGGGTCGTGGGGACGACCCTATAGTCGTCGGACATTTCGGCGGCATGCCACCTTTGGCCCGGGGTCGTGGGGACGACCCTATAGTCGTCGGACATGTTGGCGGCTTGTCAACCTAGTCCCGGGGTCGTGGGGACGACCCTATAGTCGTTGGACATGACGGTGGTGGGCCAATCTAGTCCCGGGGTCGTGGGGACGACCCTATAGTCGTCGTACAAGTCGGCGGCGGGCCAAGCTTGTCCCGTGGTCGTGGGTACGATCCGATAGTTGTCGGACATGACGGTGGCGGGCCAATCTAGTCCCGGAGTCGTGGGGACGACCCTATAGTCGTCGGACATTTCGGCGGCTTGCCAACTTTGGCCGTCGTCGGACGTGTTGGCGGCTTGTCAACCTAGTCCCGGGGTTGTGGGGACGACCCTATAGTCGTTGGACATGACGGTGGCGGGCCAATCTAGTTCCGGGGTCGTAGGAACGACCCTATAGTCGTCGGACATGTCGGCGATTGGCCAACATTGTCCCGGGGTCGTGGGGGCGACCCTACAGTTGTCGGACATTTCGGCGGCTTGCCAACTTTGGCCCGGGGTCGTGGGGACAACCCTATAGTCGTCGGACATGTCGGCGGCTGGCCAACCTAGTCCCGAGGTCGTGGGGACGACCGTATAGTCGTCGGACATGTCGGCGGCTGGCCAACCTAGCCCCGGGGTCGTGGGGGCGACCCTACAGTCGTCGGACATTTCGGCGGCTTGCCAACTTTGGCCCGGGGTCGTGGGGACGACCCTATAGTCGTCGGACATGTCGGCGGCTGGCTAACTTTGGCCCGTGGTCGTGGGGACGACCCAATAGTCGTTGGACATATCGGCGGCTGGCCAACCTAGTCCCGAGGTCGTGGGGACGACCCTATAGTCGTCGGACATGTCGGCGGCTGGCCAACTTTGGCCCGTGGTCGTGGGGACGACCCAATAGTCGTCGGACATGTCGGCGGCTGGCCAACTTTGGCCCGTGGTCGTGGGGACGATCCAATAGTCGTCGGACATGTCGGCGGCTGGCCAACTTTGGCCCGTGGTCGTGGGGACGATCCGATAGTCGTTGGACATGTCAGCGGCTGGCCAACTTTGGCCCGGTGTCGTGGGGACGACTCTATAGTCGTCGGACATGTCGGCGGCTTGCCAACTTTGGCCCGGGGTCGTGGGGACGACCCTATAGTCGTCGGACAAGACGGCGGCTGGACATCTTTGGCCCGCGGTCGTGGGGACGACCCTATAGTCGACGCATATGTTGGCGGCTTGTCAGCCTAGTCCCGGGGTCGTGGGTACGACCCTATAGTCGTCGGACAAGTCGGCGGCGGGCCAAACTTGTCCCGGGGTCGTAGGGACGACCCTATAGTCGTCGGACATGTCGGCGGCTGGCCAACTTTGGCCCGGGGTCGTGGGGACGACCCTATAGTCGTCGGAGATGTCGGCGATTGGCCAACATTGGCCCGGGGTCGTGGGGACGACCCTATAGTCGTCGGACATGTCGGCGATTGGCCAACATTGGCCCGGGGTCGTGGGGACGACCCTATAGTCGTAGGACAAGTCGGCGTTTGGCCATCTTTGGCCCGGGGTCGTGGGGACGACTGTTTAGCCGTCGGACATGTCGGCGGCTGGCCAACCTAGACCCGGGGTCGTGGGGACGACCCTATAGTCGTTGGACATGACGGTGGCGGGCCAATCTAGTCCCGGGGTCGTAGGGACGACCCTATAGTCGTCGGACATGTCGGCGATTGGCCAACATTGGCCCGGGGTCGTGGGGACGACCCTATAGTCGTCAGACATGACGGTGGCGGGCCAATCTAGTTCCGGGGTTGTGGGGACGACCCTATAGTCGTCGGATATTTCGGCGGCCGGCCAACTTTGGCCCGTGGTCGTGGGGACGACCCTATAGTCGTCGGACATGTTGGCGGCAGGTCAACCTAGTCCCGCGGTCGTGGGGACGACCCTATTGTCGTCGGACATGGCGGTGGCGGGCCAATCTAGTCCCGTGGTCGCGGGGACGACCCTACAGTCGTCGGACATTTCGGCGGCAGGCCAACTTTGGCCCGTGGTCGTGGGGACGACCCTATAGTCGTCGGACATGACGGTAGCGGGCCAATCTAGTCCCGAGGTCGTGGGGACGACCCTATAGTCGTCGGACATTTCGGCGGCTGGCCAACTTTGGCCCGTGGTCGTGGGGACGACCCTATAGTCGTCGGACATGTCGGCGGCTGGCCAACATTGGCCCGTGGTCGTGGAGACGACCCAATAGTCGTTGGACATGTCGGCGGCTGGCCAACTTTGGCCCGTAGTCGTGGGGACGATCCGATAGTCACCGGACATGACGGTGGCGGGCCAATCTATTCCCGGAGTCGTGGGGACGATCCGATAGTCGTTGGACATGTCAGCGGCTGGCCACCTTTGGCCCGGTGTCGTGGGGACGACTCTATAGTCGTCGGACATGTCGGCGGCTTGCCAACTTTGGCCCGGGGTCGTGGGGACGACCCTATAGTCGTCGGACAAGACGGTGGCGGGGCAATCTATTCCCGGGGTCGTGGGGACGACCCTGTAGTCGTCGGACATGACGGTGGCGGGCCAATCTAGTCCCGGGGTCATGGGAACGACCCTACAGTCGTCGGACATTTCGGCGGCAGGCCAACTTTGGCCCGTGGTCGTGGGGACGACCCTATAGTCGTCGGACATGACGGTAGCGGGCCAATCTAGTCCCGAGGTCGTGGGGACGACCCTATAGTCGTCGGACATTTCGGCGGCTGGCCAACTTTGGCCCGTGGTCGTGGGGACGACCCTATAGTCGTAGGACAAGTCGGCGTTTGGCCATCTTTGGCCCGGGGTCGTGGGGACGACTGTTTAGCCGTCGAACATGTCGGCGGCTGGCCAACCTAGACCCGGGGTCGTGGTGACGACCCTATAGTCGTTGGACATGACGGTGGCGGGCCAATCTAGTCCCGGGGTCGTAGGGACGACCCTATAGTCGTCGGACATGTCGGCGATTGGCCATTATTGGCCCGGGGTCGTGGGGACGACCGTATATTCGTCGGACATGACGGTGGCGGGCCAATCTAGTTCCGGGGTCGTGGGGACGACCCTATAGTCGTCGGAAATAACCATGGCGGGGCAATCTATTCCCGGGGTCGTGGGCACGACCCTGTAGTCGTCGGACATGACGGTGGCGGGCCAATCTAGTCCCGGGGTCATGGGAACGACCCTATAGTCGTCGGATATTTCGGCGGCCGGCCAACTTTGGCCCGTGGTCGTGGGGACGACCCTATAGTCGTCGGAAATAACGATGGCGGGGAAATCTATTCCCGGGGTCGTGGGGACGACCCTGTAGTCGTCGGACATGACGGTGGCGGGCCAATCTAGTCCCGGGGTCATGGGAACGACCCTATAGTCGTCGGATATTTCGGCGGCCGGCCAACTTTGGCCCGTGGTCGTGGGGACGACCCTATAGTCGTCGGACATGTTGGCGGCAGGTCAACCTAGTCCCGCGGTCGTGGGGACGACCCTATTGTCGTCGGACATGGCGGTGGCGGGCCAATCTAGTCCCGGGGTCGTGGGGACGACCCTATAGTCGTCGGACATGTCGGCAGCTGGCCATTCTAATCCCGGGGTCGTGGGGACGACCCTATTGTCGTCGGACATGACGGTGGCGGGCCAATCTAGTCCCGGGGTCGTGGGGACGACCCTATAGTCGTCGGAAATAACCATGGCGGGGCAATCTATTCCCGGGGTCGTGGGCACGACCCTGTAGTCGTCGGACATGACGGTGGCGGGCCAATCTAGTCCCGGGGTCATGGGAACGACCCTATAGTCGTCGGATATTTCGGCGGCCGGCCAACTTTGGCCCGTGGTCGTGGGGACGACCCTATAGTCGTCGGAAATAACGATGGCGGGGCAATCTATTCCCGGGGTCGTGGGGACGACCCTGTAGTCGTCGGACATGACGGTGGCGGGCCAATCTAGTCCCGGGGTCATGGGAACGACCCTATAGTCGTCGGATATTTCGGCGGCCGGCCAACTTTGGCCCGTGGTCGTGGGGACGACCCTATAGTCGTCGGACATGTTGGCGGCAGGTCAACCTAGTCCCGCGGTCGTGGGGACGACCCTATTGTCGTCGGACATGGCGGTGGCGGGCCAAGCTAGTCCCGTGGTCGCGGGGACGACCCTACAGTCGTCGGACATTTCGGCGGCAGGCCAACTTTGGCCCGTGGTCGTGGGGACGACCCTATAGTCGTCGGACATGACGGTAGCGGGCCAATCTAGTCCCGAGGTCGTGGGGACGACCCTATAGTCGTCGGACATTTCGGCGGCTGGCCAACTTTGGCCCGTGGTCGTGGGGACGACCCTATAGTCGTCGGACATGTCGGCGGCTGGCCAATCTAGTCCCGGGGTCGTGGGGACGACCCTATAGTCTTCGGACATGTCGGCGGCTGGCCAACTTTGGCCCGGGGTCGTGGGGACGACTCTATAGTCGTCGGACTTGACGGTGGCGGGCCAATCTATTCCCGGGGTCGTGGGCACGACCCTGTAGTCGTCGGACATGACGGTGGCGGGCCAATCTAGTCCCGGGGTCATGGGAACGACCCTACAGTCGTCGGACATTTCGGCGGCAGGCCAACTTTGGCCCGTGGTCGTGGGGACGACCCTATAGTCGTCGGACATGACGGTAGCGGGCCAATCTAGTCCCGAGGTCGTGGGGACGACCCTATAGTCGTCGGACATTTCGGCGGCTGGCCAACTTTGGCCCGTGGTCGTGGGGACGACCCTATAGTCGTCGGACATGTCGGCGGCTGGCCAAATTTGGCCCGTGGTCGTGGGGACGACCCAATAGTCGTCGGACATGTCGGCGGCTGGCCAACTTTGGCCCCTGGTCGTGGGGACGACCCAATAGTCGTCGGACATGTCGGCGGCTGGTCAACCTAGTCCCGCGGTCGTGGGGACGACCCTATTGTCGTCGGACATGGCGGTGGCGGGCCAATCTAGTCCCGGGGTCGTGGGGACGACCCTATAGTCGTCGGACATGTCGGCGATTGGCCAACATTGGCCCGGGGTCGTGGGGACGACTCTATAGTCGTCGGACATGTCGGCGGCTGGCCAACCTAGACCCGGGGTCGTGGGGACGACCGTATAGTCGTCGAACATGTCGGCGGCCGGCCAACTTTGGCCCCTGGTCGTGGGGACGATCCAAAACTCGTCGGACATGTCGGCGGCTGGCCAACTTTGGCCCGTGGTCGTGGGGACGATCCGATAGTCGTCGGACATGTCGGCGGCTGGCCAACCTAGACCCGGGGTCGTGGGGACGACCCTATTGTCGTCGGACATGGTGGTGGCGGGCCAATCTAGTCCCGTGGTCGTGGGGACGACCCTATAGTCGACGGACATGTCGGCGGCTGGCCAACTTTGGCCCGTGGTCGTGGGGACAACCCAATAGTCGTCGGACATGTCGGCGGCTGGCCAACTTTGGCCCGTGGTCATGTTGGACGACCCTATAGTCGTTGGACATGACGTTGGCGGGCCAATCTAGTCCCGGGGTCGTAGGGACGACCCTATAGTCGTCGGACATATCGGCGATTGGCCAACATTGGCCCGGGGTCGTGGGGACGACTCTATAGTCGTCGGACATGTCGGCGGCTGGCCAACCTAGACCCGGGGTCGTGGGGACGACCCTATTGTCGTCGGACATGACGGTGGCGGGCCAATCTAGTCCCGGGGTCGTGGGGACGACCCTATAGTAGTCGAACAAGTCGGCGGCGGGCCAAGCTTGTCCCGGGGTCATGGGGACGACCCTATAGTCGTCGGACAAGACGGCGGCGGGCTAATCCAGTCCCGGGGTCGTAGGGACGACCCTATAGTCGCCGGACAAGTCGGCGGCGGGCCAAGCTTGTCCCGGGGTCGTGGGGACGACCCTATAATCGTCGGACATGACGGTGGCGGGCCAATCTAGTCACGGGGTCCTGGGGACGACCCTATAGTCGTCGGACATGTCGGCGGCTGGCCAACTTTGGCCCGGGGTCGTGGGGACGACCCTATAGTCGTCGGATATGTTGGCGGCTTGTCAGCCTAGTCCCGGGGTCGTGGGTACGACCCTATAGTCGTCGGACAAGTCGGCGGCGGGCCAACCTTGTCCCGGGGTCGTAGGGACGACCCTATAGTCGTCGGACATGTCGGCGGCTGGCCAACTTTGGCCCGTGGTCGTGGGGACGATCCAAAATTCGTCGGACATGTCGGCGGCTGGCCAACTTTGGCCCGTGGTCGTGGGGACGATCCGATAGTCGTCGGACATGTCGGCGGCTGGCCAACCTAGACCCGGGGTCGTGGGGACGACCCTATTGTCGTCGGACATGGCGGTGGCGGGCCAATATAGTCCCGTGGTCGTGGGGACGACCCTATAGTCGACGGACATGTCGGCGGCTGGCCAACTTTGGCCCGTGGTCGTGGGGACGACCGTATAGTCGTCGGACATGTCGGCGGCTGGCCATTCTAGTCCCGGGGTCGTGGGGACTACCCTATAATCGTCGGACATGTCGCCGGCGGGCCAACTTTGGCCCGGGGTCGTGGAGACGACCCTATAGTCATCGGACATGTCGGCGATTGGCCATTATTGGCCCGGGGTCGTGGGGACGACCGTATATTCGTCGGACATGACGGTGGCGGGCTAATCTAGACCCGGGGTCGTGGGGACGACCCTATAGTCGTCGGACATGACGGTGGCGGGCCAATCTAGTCCCGGGGTTGTGGGGACATGTCGGCGGCTTGACAAATGTGCCCGGGGACGTGGGGACGAACCTATAGTCGTCGGACATGAAGGTGTCGGGCCAATCTAGTCCCGGGATTGTGGGGACATGTCGGCGACTTGCCAAATGTGCCCGGGGTCGTGGGGACGACCCCATAGTGGTCGGACAAGTCGGCGGCTGGCCAACCTAGTCCCGGGGTCGTGTGGACGACTCTATAGTCGTCGGACAATTCGGCGGCGGGCCAACCTAGCCCCGGGGTTGTGGGGACGTCCCTATAGTCCTCGGACAAGTCGGCGGCAGGCCAACTTTGGCCCGTGGTCGTGGGGACGACCCTATAGTCGTTGGACATGTTGCCGGCTGGTCAACCTGGTCCCGGGGTCGTGGGAACGACCCTATAGTCGTCGGATTTGTCGGCGGCTGGCCAACATTGGCCCGTGGTCGTGGGGTCGACCCTATAGTCGTCGGACATGACGGTGGCGGACCAATCTAGTCCCGGGGTCGTGGGGACGACCCAATAGTCGTTGGACATGTCAGCGGCTGGCCATCTTTGCCCCGGTGTCGTAGTGACGACACTATAGTCGTCGGACATGTCGGCGGCTGGCCAATCTAGTCCCGGGGTCGTGGGGACGACCCTATAGTCTTCGGACATGTCGGCGGCGGGCCAAGCTTGTCCCGGGGTCGTGGGGACGACCCTATAATCGTCGGACATGACGGTGGCGGGCCAATCTAGTCTCGGGGTCGTGGGGACGACCCTATAGTCGTCGGACATGTCGGCGGCTGGCCAACTTTGGCCCGGGGTCATGTTGGACGACCCTATAGTCGTTGGACATGACGTTGGCGGGCCAATCTAGTCCCGGGGTCGTAGGGACGACCCTATAGTCGTCGGACATATCGGCGATTGGCCAACATTGGCCCGGGGTCGTGGGGACGACTCTATAGTCGTCGGACATGTCGGCGGCTGGCCAACCTAGACCCGGGGTCGTGGGGACGACCCTATTGTCGTCGGACATGACGGTGGCGGGCCAATCTAGTCCCGGGGTCGTGGGGACGACCCTATAGTACTCGAACAAGTCGGCGGCGGGCCAAGCTTGTCCCGGGGTCGTGGGGACGACCTTATAATCGTCGGAAATGACGGTGGCGGGCCAATCTAGTCCCGGGGTCGTGGGGACGAACCTATACTCGTCGGACAAGACGGCGGCGGGCCAATCCAGTCCCGGGGTCGTAGGGACGACCCTATAGTCGCCGGACAAGTCGGCGGCGGGCCAAGCTTGTCCCGGGGTCGTGGGGACGACCCTATAATCGTCGGACATGACGGTGGCGGGCCAATCTAGTCTCGGGGTCGTGGGGACGACCCTATAGTCGTCGGACATGTCGGCGGCTGGCCAACTTTGGCCCGGGGTCGTGGGGACGACCCTATAGTCGTCGGATATGTTGGCGGCTTGTCAGCCTAGTCCCGGGGTCGTGGGTACGACCCTATAGTCGTCGGACAAGTCGGCGGCGGGCCAACCTTGTCCCGGGGTCGTAGGGACGACCCTATAGTCGTCGGACATGTCGGCGGCTGGCCAACTTTGGCCCGTGGTCGTGGGGACGATCCAAAATTCGTCGGACATGTCGGCGGCTGGCCAACTTTGGCCCGTGGTCGTGGGGACGATCCGATAGTCGTCGGACATGTCGGCGGCTGGCCAACCTAGACCCGGGGTCGTGGGGACGACCCTATTGTCGTCGGACATGGCGGTGGCGGGCCAATATAGTCCCGTGGTCGTGGGGACGACCCTATAGTCGACGGACATGTCGGCGGCTGGCCAACTTTGGCCCGTGGTCGTGGGGACGACCGTATAGTCGTCGGACATGTCGGCGGCTGGCCATTCTAGTCCCGGGGTCGTGGGGACGACCCTATAGTCGTCGGACATGTCGGCGGCGGGCCAACTTTGGCCCGGGGTCGTGGAGACGACCCTATAGTCATCGGACATGTCGGCGATTGGCCATTATTGGCCCGGGGTCGTGGGGACGACCGTATATTCGTCGGACATGACGGTGGCGGGCTAATCTAGTCCCGGGGTCGTGGGGACGACCCTATAGTCGTCGGACATGACGGTGGCGGGCCAATCTAGTCCCGGGGTTGTGGGGACATGTCGGCGGCTTGACAAATGTGCCCGGGGACGTGGGGACGAACCTATAGTCGTCGGACATGAAGGTGTCGGGCCAATCTAGTCCCGGGATTGTGGGGACATGTCGGCGACTTGCCAAATGTGCCCGGGGTCGTGGGGACGACCCTATAGTGGTCGGACAAGTCGGCGGCTGGCCAACCTAGTCCCGGGGTCGTGTGGACGACTCTATAGTCGTCGGACAATTCGGCGGCGGGCCAACCTAGTCCCGGGGTTGTGGGGACGTCCCTATAGTCCTCGGACAAGTCGGCGGCAGGCCAACTTTGGCCCGTGGTCGTGGGGACGACCCTATAGTCGTTGGACATGTTGCCGGCTGGTCAACCTGGTCCCGGGGTCGTGGGAACGACCCTATAGTCGTCGGATTTGTCGGCGGCTGGCCAACATTGGCCCGTGGTCGTGGGGTCGACCCTATAGTCGTCGGACATGACGGTGGCGGACCAATCTAGTCCCGGGGTCGTGGGGACGACCCTATAGTCGTCGGACATGTCGGCGGCTGGCCAACATTGGCCCGTGGTCGTGGGGACGACCCAATAGTCGTTGGACATGTCAGCGGCTGGCCATCTTTGCCCCGGTGTCGTGGTGACGACACTATAGTCGTCGGACATGTCGGCGGCTGGCCAATCTAGTCCCGGGGTCGTGTGGACGACCCTATAGTCTTCGGACATGTCGGCGGCGGGCCAAGCTTGTCCCGGGGTCGTGGGGACGACCCTATAATCGTCGGATATGACGGTGGCGGGCCAATCTAGTCTCGGGGTCGTGGGGACGACCCTATAGTCGTCGGACATGTCGGCGGCTGGCCAACTTTGGCCCCTGGTCGTGGGGACGACCCAATAGTCGTCGGACATGTCGGCGGCTGGCCAGCTTTGGCCCGGGGTCGTGGGGACGAGCCTATAGTCGTCGGACTTGACGGTGGCGGGCCAATCTAGTCCCGGGTCGTGGGGACGACCCTATAGTCGTCGGACATGTCGGCGGCTGGCCAACTTTGGCCCGTGGTCGTGGGGACGACCCTATACTCGTCGGACATTTCGGCGGCTGGCCAACTTTGGCTCGTGGTCGTAAAGACGACCCAATAGTCGTCGGACATGTCGGCGGCTGGCCAACTTTGGCCCGGGGTCGTGGGGACGACCCTATAGTCGTCGGACTTGACGGTGGCGGGCCAATCTAGTCCCGGGTCGTGGGGACGACCCTATAGTCGTCGGACATGTCGGCGGCTGGCCAACTTTGGCCCGTGGTCGTGGGGACGACCCTATAGTCGTCGGACAAGTCGGCGGCGGGCCAACCTAGTCCCGGGGTCGTGGGGACGACCCTATAATCGTCGGACAAGCCGGCGGCTGGCCAACTTTGGCCCGTGATCGTGGGGACTACCCTATAGTCGGCGGACAAGTCGGCGGCTGTCCAATTTTGGCCCGTAGTCGTGGGGACGATCCAATAGTCGCCGGACATGACGGTGGCGGGCCAATCTAGTCCCGGGGTCGTAGGAACAACACAATAGTCGTCGGACATGCCGGCGATTGGCCAACATTGGCCCGGGGCCGTGGGGACGACCCTATAGTCGTCGGACATGTCGGCGATTGGCCAACATTGGCCCGGGGTCGTGGGGACGACCCTATAGTCGTAGGACAAGTCGGCGTTTGGCCATCTTTGTCCCGGGGTCGTGGGGACGACTGTTTAGCCGTCGGACATGTCGGCGGCTGGCCAACCTAGACCCGGGGTCGTGGGGACGACCCTATAGTCGTTGGACATGACAGTGGCGGGCCAATCTAGTCCCGGGGTCGTAGGGACGACCCTATAGTCGTCGGACATGTCGGCGATTGGCCAACATTGGCCCGGGGTCGTGTGGACGACCCTATAGTCGTCAGACATGACGGTGGCGGGCCAATCTAGTTCCGGGGTTGTGCGGACGACCCTATAGTCGTCAAACATGTCGGCGATTGGCCAACATTGGCCCGGGGTCGTGGGGACGACCTTATAGTCGTCGGACATGTCGGCGGCTGGCCAACCTAGTCCCGGGGTCGTGGGGACGACCCTATTGTCGTCGGACATGACGGTGGCGGGCCAATCTAGTCCCGGGGTCGTAGGGACGACCCTATAGTCGTCGGACATGTCGGCGATTGGCCAACATTGGCCCGGGGTCGTGGGGACGACCCTATAGTCGTTGGACATGACGGTGGCGGGCCAATCTAGTCCCGGGGTCGTAGGGACGACCGTATAGTCGTCGAACATGTCGGCGGCCGGCCAACTTTGGCCCCTGGTCGTGGGGACGATCCAAAACTCGTCGGACATGTCGGCGGCTGGCCAACTTTGGCCCGTGGTCGTGGGGACGATCCGATAGTCGTCGGACATGTCGGCGGCTGGCCAACCTAGACCCGGGGTCGTGGGGACGACCCTATTGTCGTCGGACATGGTGGTGGCGGGCCAATCTAGTCCCGTGGTCGTGGGGACGACCCTATAGTCGACGGACATGTCGGCGGCTGGCCAACTTTGGCCCGTGGTCGTGGGGACAACCCAATAGTCGTCGGACATGTCGGCGGCTGGCCAACTTTGGCCCGTGGTCATGTTGGACGACCCTATAGTCGTTGGACATGACGTTGGCGGGCCAATCTAGTCCCGGGGTCGTAGGGACGACCCTATAGTCGTCGGACATATCGGCGATTGGCCAACATTGGCCCGGGGTCGTGGGGACGACTCTATAGTCGTCGGACATGTCGGCGGCTGGCCAACCTAGACCCGGGGTCGTGGGGACGACCCTATTGTCGTCGGACATGACGGTGGCGGGCCAATCTAGTCCCGGGGTCGTGGGGACGACCCTATAGTAGTCGAACAAGTCGGCGGCGGGCCAAGCTTGTCCCGGGGTCGTGGGGACGACCCTATAATCGTCGGAAATGACGGTGGCGGGCCAATCTAGTCCCGGGGTCGTGGGGACGACCCTATAGTCGTCGGACAAGACGGCGGCGGGCCAATCCAGTCCCGGGGTCGTAGGGACGACCCTATAGTCGCCGGACAAGTCGGCGGCGGGCCAAGCTTGTCCCGGGGTCGTGGGGACGACCCTATAATCGTCGGACATGACGGTGGCGTGCCAATCTAGTCTCGGGGTCGTGGGGACGACCCTATAGTCGTCGGACATGTCGGCGGCTGGCCAACTTTGGCCCGGGGTCGTGGGGACGACGCTATAGTCGTCGCATATGTTGGCGGCTTGTCAGCCTAGTCCCGGGGTCGTGGGTACGACCCTATAGTCGTCGGACAAGTCGGCGGCGGGCCAACCTTGTCCCGGGGTCGTAGGGACGACCCTATAGTCGTCGGACATGTCGGCGGCTGGCCAACTTTGGCCCTTGGTCGTGGGGACGATCCAAAAGTCGTCGGACATGTCGGCGGCTGGCCAACTTTGGCCCGTGGTCGTGGGGACGATCCGATAGTCGTCGGACATGACGGCGGCTGGCCAACCTAGACCCGGGGTCGTGGGGACGACCCTATTGTCGTCGGACATGGCGGTGGCGGGCCAATCTAGTCCCGTGGTCGTGGGGACGACCCTATAGTCGACGGACATGTCGGCGGCTGGCCAACTTTGGCCCGTGGTCGTGGGGACGACCCAATAGTCGTCGGACATGTCGGCGGCTGGCCAACTTTGGCCCGTAGTCGTGGGGACGATCCAATAGTCGCCGGACATGACGGTGGCGGGCCAATCTAGTCCCGGGGTCGTAGGGACGACCGTATAGTCGTCGAACATGTCGGCGGCCGGCCAACTTTGGCCCCTGGTCGTGGGGACGATCCAAAACTCGTCGGACATGTCGGCGGCTGGCCAACTTTGGCCCGTGGTCGTGGGGACGATCCGATAGTCGTCGGACATGTCGGCGGCTGGCCAACCTAGACCCGGGGTCGTGGGGACGACCCTATTGTCGTCGGACATGGTGGTGGCGGGCCAATCTAGTCCCGTGGTCGTGGGGACGACCCTATAGTCGACGGACATGTCGGCGGCTGGCCAACTTTGGCCCGTGGTCGTGGGGACAACCCAATAGTCGTCGGACATGTCGGCGGCTGGCCAACTTTGGCCCGTGGTCATGTTGGACGACCCTATAGTCGTTGGACATGACGTTGGCGGGCCAATCTAGTCCCGGGGTCGTAGGGACGACCCTATAGTCGTCGGACATATCGGCGATTGGCCAACATTGGCCCGGGGTCGTGGGGACGACTCTATAGTCGTCGGACATGTCGGCGGCTGGCCAACCTAGACCCGGGGTCGTGGGGACGACCCTATTGTCGTCGGACATGACGGTGGCGGGCCAATCTAGTCCCGGGGTCGTGGGGACGACCCTATAGTAGTCGAACAAGTCGGCGGCGGGCCAAGCTTGTCCCGGGGTCGTGGGGACGACCCTATAATCGTCGGAAATGACGGTGGCGGGCCAATCTAGTCCCGGGGTCGTGGGGACGACCCTATAGTCGTCGGACAAGACGGCGGCGGGCCAATCCAGTCCCGGGGTCGTAGGGACGACCCTATAGTCGCCGGACAAGTCGGCGGCGGGCCAAGCTTGTCCCGGGGTCGTGGGGACGACCCTATAATCGTCGGACATGACGGTGGCGGGCCAATCTAGTCACGGGGTCCTGGGGACGACCCTATAGTCGTCGGACATGTCGGCGGCTGGCCAACTTTGGCCCGGGGTCGTGGGGACGACCCTATAGTCGTCGGATATGTTGGCGGCTTGTCAGCCTAGTCCCGGGGTCGTGGGTACGACCCTATAGTCGTCGGACAAGTCGGCGGCGGGCCAACCTTGTCCCGGGGTCGTAGGGACGACCCTATAGTCGTCGGACATGTCGGCGGCTGGCCAACTTTGGCCCGTGGTCGTGGGGACGATCCAAAATTCGTCGGACATGTCGGCGGCTGGCCAACTTTGGCCCGTGGTCGTGGGGACGATCCGATAGTCGTCGGACATGTCGGCGGCTGGCCAACCTAGACCCGGGGTCGTGGGGACGACCCTATTGTCGTCGGACATGGCGGTGGCGGGCCAATATAGTCCCGTGGTCGTGGGGACGACCCTATAGTCGACGGACATGTCGGCGGCTGGCCAACTTTGGCCCGTGGTCGTGGGGACGACCGTATAGTCGTCGGACATGTCGGCGGCTGGCCATTCTAGTCCCGGGGTCGTGGGGACTACCCTATAATCGTCGGACATGTCGCCGGCGGGCCAACTTTGGCCCGGGGTCGTGGAGACGACCCTATAGTCATCGGACATGTCGGCGATTGGCCATTATTGGCCCGGGGTCGTGGGGACGACCGTATATTCGTCGGACATGACGGTGGCGGGCTAATCTAGTCCCGGGGTCGTGGGGACGACCCTATAGTCGTCGGACATGACGGTGGCGGGCCAATCTAGTCCCGGGGTTGTGGGGACATGTCGGCGGCTTGACAAATGTGCCCGGGGACGTGGGGACGAACCTATAGTCGTCGGACATGAAGGTGTCGGGCCAATCTAGTCCCGGGATTGTGGGGACATGTCGGCGACTTGCCAAATGTGCCCGGGGTCGTGGGGACGACCCTATAGTGGTCGGACAAGTCGGCGGCTGGCCAACCTAGTCCCGGGGTCGTGTGGACGACTCTATAGTCGTCGGACAATTCGGCGGCGGGCCAACCTAGTCCCGGGGTTGTGGGGACGTCCCTATAGTCCTCGGACAAGTCGGCGGCAGGCCAACTTTGGCCCGTGGTCGTGGGGACGACCCTATAGTCGTTGGACATGTTGCCGGCTGGTCAACCTGGTCCCGGGGTCGTGGGAACGACCCTATAGTCGTCGGATTTGTCGGCGGCTGGCCAACATTGGCCCGTGGCCGTGGGGTCGACCCTATAGTCGTCGGACATGACGGTGGCGGACCAATCTAGTCCCGGGGTCGTGGGGACGACCCAATAGTCGTTGGACATGTCAGCGGCTGGCCATCTTTGCCCCGGTGTCGTAGTGACGACACTATAGTCGTCGGACATGTCGGCGGCTGGCCAATCTAGTCCCGGGGTCGTGGGGACGACCCTATAGTCTTCGGACATGTCGGCGGCGGGCCAAGCTTGTCCCGGGGTCGTGGGGACGACCCTATAATCGTCGGACATGACGGTGGCGGGCCAATCTAGTCTCGGGGTCGTGGGGACGACCCTATAGTCGTCGGACATGTCGGCGGCTGGCCAACTTTGGCCCGGGGTCATGTTGGACGACCCTATAGTCGTTGGACATGACGTTGGCGGGCCAATCTAGTCCCGGGGTCGTAGGGACGACCCTATAGTCGTCGGACATATCGGCGATTGGCCAACATTGGCCCGGGGTCGTGGGGACGACTCTATAGTCGTCGGACATGTCGGCGGCTGGCCAATCTAGTCCCGGGGTCGTGGGGACGACCCTATAGTACTCGAACAAGTCGGCGGCGGGCCAAGCTTGTCCCGGGGTCGTGGGGACGACCTTATAATCGTCGGAAATGACGGTGGCGGGCCAAGCTTGTCCCGGGGTCGTGGGGACGACCTTATAATCGTCGGAAATGACGGTGGCGGGCCAATCTAGTCCCGGGGTCGTGGGGACGACCCTATAGTCGTCGGACAAGACGGCGGCGGGCCAATCCAGTCCCGGGGTCGTAGGGACGACCCTATAGTCGCCGGACAAGTCGGCGGCGGGCCAAGCTTGTCCCGGGGTCGTGGGGACGACCCTATAATCGTCGGACATGACGGTGGCGGGCCAATCTAGTCTCGGGGTCGTGGGGACGACCCTATAGTCGTCGGACATGTCGGCGGCTGGCCAACTTTGGCCCGGGGTCGTGGGGACGACCCTATAGTCGTCGGATATGTTGGCGGCTTGTCAGCCTAGTCCCGGGGTCGTGGGTACGACCCTATAGTCGTCGGACAAGTCGGCGGCGGGCCAACCTTGTCCCGGGGTCGTAGGGACGACCCTATAGTCGTCGGACATGTCGGCGGCTGGCCAACTTTGGCCCGTGGTCGTGGGGACGATCCAAAATTCGTCGGACATGTCGGCGGCTGGCCAACTTTGGCCCGTGGTCGTGGGGACGATCCGATAGTCGTCGGACATGTCGGCGGCTGGCCAACCTAGACCCGGGGTCGTGGGGACGACCCTATTGTCGTCGGACATGGCGGTGGCGGGCCAATATAGTCCCGTGGTCGTGGGGACGACCCTATAGTCGACGGACATGTCGGCGGCTGGCCAACTTTGGCCCGTGGTCGTGGGGACGACCGTATAGTCGTCGGACATGTCGGCGGCTGGCCATTCTAGTCCCGGGGTCGTGGGGACGACCCTATAGTCGTCGGACATGTCGGCGGCGGGCCAACTTTGGCCCGGGGTCGTGGAGACGACCCTATAGTCATCGGACATGTCGGCGATTGGCCATTATTGGCCCGGGGTCGTGGGGACGACCGTATATTCGTCGGACATGACGGTGGCGGGCTAATCTAGTCCCGGGGTCGTGGGGACGACCCTATAGTCGTCGGACATGACGGTGGCGGGCCAATCTAGTCCCGGGGTTGTGGGGACATGTCGGCGGCTTGACAAATGTGCCCGGGGACGTGGGGACGAACCTATAGTCGTCGGACATGAAGGTGTCGGGCCAATCTAGTCCCGGGATTGTGGGGACATGTCGGCGACTTGCCAAATGTGCCCGGGGTCGTGGGGACGACCCTATAGTGGTCGGACAAGTCGGCGGCTGGCCAACCTAGTCCCGGGGTCGTGTGGACGACTCTATAGTCGTCGGACAATTCGGCGGCGGGCCAACCTAGTCCCGGGGTTGTGGGGACGTCCCTATAGTCCTCGGACAAGTCGGCGGCAGGCCAACTTTGGCCCGTGGTCGTGGGGACGACCCTATAGTCGTTGGACATGTTGCCGGCTGGTCAACCTGGTCCCGGGGTCGTGGGAACGACCCTATAGTCGTCGGATTTGTCGGCGGCTGGCCAACATTGGCCCGTGGTCGTGGGGTCGACCCTATAGTCGTCGGACATGACGGTGGCGGACCAATCTAGTCCCGGGGTCGTGGGGACGACCCTATAGTCGTCGGACATGTCGGCGGCTGGCCAACATTGGCCCGTGGTCGTGGGGACGACCCAATAGTCGTTGGACATGTCAGCGGCTGGCCATCTTTGCCCCGGTGTCGTGGTGACGACACTATAGTCGTCGGACATGTCGGCGGCTGGCCAATCTAGTCCCGGGGTCGTGTGGACGACCCTATAGTCTTCGGACATGTCGGCGGCGGGCCAAGCTTGTCCCGGGGTCGTGGGGACGACCCTATAATCGTCGGATATGACGGTGGCGGGCCAATCTAGTCTCGGGGTCGTGGGGACGACCCTATAGTCGTCGGACATGTCGGCGGCTGGCCAACTTTGGCCCGGGGTCATGTTGGACGACCCTATAGTCGTTGGACATGACGTTGGCGGGCCAATCTAGTCCCGGGGTCGTAGGGACGACCCTATAGTCGTCGGACATATCGGCGATTGGCCAACATTGGCCCGGGGTCGTGGGGACGACTCTATAGTCGTCGGACATGTCGGCGGCTGGCCAACCTAGACCCGGGGTCGTGGGGACGACCCTATTGTCGTCGGACATGACGGTGGCGGGCCAATCTAGTCCCGGGGTCGTGGGGACGACCCTATAGTACTCGAACAAGTCGGCGGCGGGCCAAGCTTGTCCCGGGGTCGTGGGGACGACCCTATAATCGTCGGAAATGACGGTGGCGGGCCAATCTAGTCCCGGGGTCGTGGGGACGACCCTATAGTCGTCGGACAAGACGGCGGCGGGCCAATCCAGTCCCGGGGTCGTAGGGACGACCCTATAGTCGCCGGACAAGTCGGCGGCGGGCCAAGCTTGTCCCGGGGTCGTGGGGACGACCCTATAATCGTCGGACATGACGGTGGCGGGCCAATCTAGTCTCGGGGTCGTGGGGACGACCCTATAGTCGTCGGACATGTCGGCGGCTGGCCAACTTTGGCCCGGGGTCATGTTGGACGACCCTATAGTCGTTGGACATGACGTTGGCGGGCCAATCTAGTCCCGGGGTCGTAGGGACGACCCTATAGTCGTCGGACATATCGGCGATTGGCCAACATTGGCCCGGGGTCGTGGGGACGACTCTATAGTCGTCGGACATGTCGGCGGCTGGCCAACCTAGACCCGGGGTCGTGGGGACGACCCTATTGTCGTCGGACATGACGGTGGCGGGCCAATCTAGTCCCGGGGTCGTGGGGACGACCCTATAGTACTCGAACAAGTCGGCGGCGGGCCAAGCTTGTCCCGGGGTCGTGGGGACGACCCTATAATCGTCGGAAATGACGGTGGCGGGCCAATCTAGTCCCGGGGTCGTGGGGACGACCCTATAGTCGTCGGACATGACGGTGGCGGGCCAATCTAGTCCCGGGGTTGTGGGGACATGTCGGCGGCTTGACAAATGTGCCCGGGGACGTGGGGACGAACCTATAGTCATCGGACATGAAGGTGTCGGGCCAATCTAGTCCCGGGATTGTGGGGACATGTCGGCGACTTGCCAAATGTGCCCGGGGTCGTGGGGACGACCCTATAGTGGTCGGACAAGTCGGCGGCTGGCCAACCTAGTCCCGGGGTCGTGGGGACGACTCTATAGTCGTCGGACAATTCGGCGGCGGGCCAACCTAGTCCCGGGGTTGTGGGGACGTCCCTATAGTCCTCGGACAAGTCGGCGGCAGGCCAACTTTGGCCCGTGGTCGTGGGGACGACCCTATAGTCGTTGGACATGTTGCCGGCTGGTCAACCTGGTCCCGGGGTCGTGGGAACGACCCTATAGTCGTCGGATTTGTCGGCGGCTGGCCAACATTGGCCCGTGGTCGTGGGGTCGACCCTATAGTCGTCGGACATGACGGTGGCGGACCAATCTAGTCCCGGGGTCGTGGGGACGACCCTATAGTCGTCGGACATGTCGGCGGCTGGCCAACATTGGCCCGTGGTCGTGGGGACGACCCAATAGTCGTTGGACATGTCAGCGGCTGGCCATCTTTGCCCCGGTGTCGTGGTGACGACACTATAGTCGTCGGACATGTCGGCGGCTGGCCAATCTAGTCCCGGGGTCGTGGGGACGACCCTATAGTCTTCGGACATGTCGGCGGCGGGCCAACTTTGGCCCGTGGTCGTGGGGACACCCCAATAGTCGTCGGACATGTCGGCGGCTGGCCAACTTTGGCCCGTAGTCGTGGGGACGATCCGATAGTCGCCGGACATGACGGTGGCGGGCCAATCTATTCCCGGGGTCGTGGGGACGACCCTATAGTCGTCGGACATGTCGGCGGCTGGACAACTTTGGCCCGGTGTCGTGGGGGCGACTCTATAGTCGTCGGACATGTCGGCGGCGGGCCAATCTAGTACCGGGGTCGTGGGGACGACCCTATAGTCTTCGGACATGTCGGCGGCTGGCCAACTTTGGCCCGTGGTCGTGGGGACGACCCAATAGTCGTCGGACATGTCGGCGGCTGGCCAACTTTGGCCCGTAGTCGTGGGAACGATCCGATAGTCGCCGGACATGACGGTGGCGGGCCAATCTATTCCCGGTGTCGTGGGGACGAACCTATAGTCGTCGGACATGTCGGCGGCTGGCCAACTTTGGCCCGTGGTCGTGGGGACGACCCTATAGTCGTCGGACATGTCGGCGGCTGGCCAACTTTGGCCCGTAGTCGTGGGGACGATCCGATAGTCGCCGGACATGACGGTGGCGGGCCAATCTATTCCCGGGGTCGTGGGGACGACCCTATAGTCGTCGGACATGTCGGCGGCTGGCCAACTTTGGCCCGGTGTCGTGGGGACGACTCTATAGTCGTCGGACATGTCGGCGGCGGGCCAATCTAGTACCGTGGTCGTGGGGACGACACTATAGTCGTCGGACATGTCGGCGGCTGGCCAACTTTGGCCTGTGGTTGTGGGGACGACCCTATAGTCGTCGGACATGACGGTGGCGGGCCAATCTAGTCCCGGGGTTGTGGGGACATGTCGGCGGCTTGACAAATGTGCCCGGGGTCGTGGGGACGAACCTATAGTCGTCGGACATGACGGTGTCGGGCCCATCTAGTCCCGGGATTGTGGGGACATGTCGGCGACTTGCCAAATGTGCCCGGGGTCGTGGGGACGACCCTGTAGTGGTTGGACAAGTCGGCGGCTGGCCAACCTAGTCCGGGGGTCGTGGGGACGACCCTATAGTCGTCGGACAAGTCGGCGGCGGGCCAACCTAGTCCCGGGGTCATGGGGAAGACCCTATAGTCGTCGGATATGTCGGCGGCTGTCCAACTTTGGTCCGTGGTCGTGGGGACGACCCTATAGTCGTCAGAAATAACGGTGGCGGGGCAATCAACTCCCGGGGTCGTGGGGTCGACCCTATAGTCGTCGGACATGATGGTGGCGGGCCAATCTAGTCCCGAGGTCATGGTGACGACCCTATAGTCGTCGGACAAGACGGCGGCTGGACATCTTTGGCCCGTGGTCGTGGGGACGTCCCTATAGTCGTCGGATATTTCGGCGGCCGGCCAACTTTGGCCCGTGGTCGTGGGGACGACCCTATAGTCGTCGGAAATAACGATGGCGGGGCAATCTATTCCCGGGGTCGTGGGGACGACCCTGTAGTCGTCGGACATGACGGTGGCGGGCCAATCTAGTCCCGGGGTCATGGGAACGACCCTATAGTCGTCGGATATTTCGGCGGCCGGCCAACTTTGGCCCGTGGTCGTGGGGACGACCCTATAGTCGTCGGACATGTTGGCGGCAGGTCAACCTAGTCCCGCGGTCGTGGGGACGACCCTATTGTCGTCGGACATGGCGGTGGCGGGCCAATCTAGTCCCGTGGTCGCGGGGACGACCCTACAGTCGTCGGACATTTCGGCGGCAGGCCAACTTTGGCCCGTGGTCGTGGGGACGACCCAATAGTCGTCGGACATGTCGGCGGCTGGCCACCTTTGGCCCGTAGTCGTGGGGACGATCCGATAGTCGCCGGACATGACGGTGGCGGGCCAATCTATTCCCGGAGTCGTGGGGACGACCCTATAGTCGTCGGACATGTCGGCGGCTGGCCAACTTTGGCCCGTAGTCGTGGGGACGATCCGATAGTCACCGGACATGACGGTGGCGGGCCAATCTATTCCCGGAGTCGTGGGGACGACCCTATAGTCGTCGGACATGTCGGTGGCTGGCCAACTTTGGCCCGGTGTCGTGGGGACGACTCTATAGTCGTCGGACATGTCGGCGGCGGGCCAATCTAGTACCGGGGTCGTGGGGACGACACTATAGTCGTCGGACATGTCGGCGGCTGGCCAACTTTGGCCCGTGGTCGTGGGGACGACCCAATAGTCGTTGGACATGTCGGCGGCTGGCCAACTTTGGCCCGTGGTCGTGGGGACGATCCGATAGTCGATGGATATGACGGTGCCGGGCCAATCAAGTCCCGGGGTCGTAGGTACGACCCTATAGTCATCGGACATGTCGGCGATTGGCCATTATTGGCCCGGGGTCGTGGGGACGACCGTATATTCGTCGGACATGACGGTGGCGGGCCAATCTAGTCCCGGGGTCGTGGGGACGACCCTATAGTCGTTGGACATGACGGTGGCGGGCCAATCTAGTCCCGGGGTCGTGGGGACGACCGTATAGTCGTCGGACATGTCGGCGGCTGGCCATTCTAGTCCCGGGGTCGTGGGGACGACCCTATAGTCGTCGGACATGTCGGCGGCGGGCCAACTTTGGCCCGGGGTCGTGGAGACGACCCTATAGTCATCGGACATGTCGGCGATTGGCCATTATTGGCCCGGGGTCGTGGGGACGACCGTATATTCGTCGGACATGACGGTGGCGGGCTAATCTAGTCCCGGGGTCGTGGGGACGACCCTATAGTCGTCGGACATGACGGTGGCGGGCCAATCTAGTCCCGGGGTTGTGGGGACATGTCGGCGGCTTGACATATGTGCCCGGGGACGTGGGGACGAACCTATAGTCGTCGGACATGAAGGTGTCGGGCCAATCTAGTCCCGGGATTGTGGGGACATGTCGGCGACTTGCCAAATGTGCCCGGGGTCGTGGGGACGACCCTATAGTGGTCGGACAAGTCGGCGGCTGGCCAACCTAGTCCCGGGGTCGTGGGGACGACTCTATAGTCGTCGGACAATTCGGCGGCGGGCCAACCTAGTCCCGGGGTTGTGGGGACGTCCCTATAGTCCTCGGACAAGTCGGCGGCAGGCCAACTTTGGCCCGTGGTCGTGGGGACGACCCTATAGTCGTTGGACATGTTGCCGGCTGGTCAACCTGGTCCCGGGGTCGTGGGAACGACCCTATAGTCGTCGGCTGGCCAACATTGGCCCGTGGTCGTGGGGTCGACCCTATAGTCGTCGGACATGACGGTGGCGGACCAATCTAGTCCCGGGGTCGTGGGGACGACCCTATAGTCCTCGGACAAGTCGGCGGCAGGCCAACTTTGGCCCGGGGTCGTGGGGACGACCCTATAGTCGTCGGACAAGACGGCGGCTGGAAATCTTTGGCCCGGGGTCGTGGGGACGACCCTATAGTCGTCGGACATGTCGGCGGCTGGCCAACTTTGGCCCGGGGTGGTGGGGACGACCCTATAGTCGTCGGACATGACGGTGGCGGACCAATCTAGTCCCGGGGTCGTGGGGACGACCCTATAGTCGTCGGACATGTCGGCGGCTGGCCAAATTTGGCCCGGGGTCGTGGGGACGACCCTATAGTCGTCGGACATGTCGGCGGCTGGCCAACCTAGTCCCGAGGTCGTGGGGACGACCCTATAGTCGTCGGACATTTCGGCGGCATGCCACCTTTGGCCCGGGGTCGTGGGGACGACCCTATAGTCGTCGGACATGTTGGCGGCTTGTCAACCTAGTCCCGGGGTCGTGGGGACGACCCTATAGTCGTTGGACATGACGGTGGTGGGCCAATCTAGTCCCGGGGTCGTGGGGACGACCCTACAGTCGTCGGACATTTCGGCGGCTTGCCAACTTTGGCCCGTGGTCGTGGGGACGACCCTATAGTCGTCGGACATTTCGGCGGCATGCCACCTTTGGCCCGGGGTCGTGGGGACGACCCTATAGTCGTCGGACATGTTGGCGGATTGTCAACCTAGTCCCGGGGTCGTGGGGACGACCCTATAGTCGTTGGACATGACGGTGGTGGGCCAATCTAGTCCCGGGGTCGTGGGGACGACCCTATAGTCGTCGTACAAGTCGGCGGCGGGCCAAGCTTGTCCCGTGGTCGTGGGTACGATCCGATAGTTGTCGGACATGACGGTGGCGGGCCAATCTAGTCCCGGAGTCGTGGGGACGACCCTATAGTCGTCGGACATTTCGGCGGCTTGCCAACTTTGGCCGTCGTCGGACGTGTTGGCGGCTTGTCAACCTAGTCCCGGGGTTGTGGGGACGACCCTATAGTCGTTGGACATGACGGTGGCGGGCCAATCTAGTTCCGGGGTCGTAGGAACGACCCTATAGTCGTCGGACATGTCGGCGATTGGCCAACATTGTCCCGGGGTCGTGGGGGCGACCCTACAGTTGTCGGACATTTCGGCGGCTTGCCAACTTTGGCCCGGGGTCGTGGGGACAACCCTATAGTCGTCGGACATGTCGGCGGCTGGCCAACCTAGTCCCGAGGTCGTGGGGACGACCGTATAGTCGTCGGACATGTCGGCGGCTGGCCAACCTAGCCCCGGGGTCGTGGGGGCGACCCTACAGTCGTCGGACATTTCGGCGGCTTGCCAACTTTGGCCCGGGGTCGTGGGGACGATCCTATAGTCGTCGGACATGTCGGCGGCTGGCTAACTTTGGCCCGTGGTCGTGGGGACGACCCAATAGTCGTTGGACATATCGGCGGCTGGCCAACTTTGGCCCATGGTCGTGGGGACGACCCTATAGTCGTTGGACATGACGGTGGCGGGCCAATCTAGTCCCGAGGTCGTGGGGACGACCGTATAGTCGTCGGACATGTCGGCGGCTGGCCAACTTTGGCCCGGGGTCGTGGGGACGACCCTATAGTCGTCGGAGATGTCGGCGATTGGCCAACATTGGCCCGGGGTCGTGGGGACGACCCTATAGTCGTCGGACATGTCGGCGATTGGCCAACATTGGCCCGGGGTCGTGGCGACGACCCTATAGTCGTAGGACAAGTCGGCGTTTGGCCATCTTTGGCCCGGGGTCGTGGGGACGACTGTTTAGCCGTCGGACATGTCGGCGGCTGGCCAACCTAGACCCGGGGTCGTGGGGACGACCCTATAGTCGTTGGACATGACGGTGGCGGGCCAATCTAGTCCCGGGGTCGTAGGGACGACCCTATAGTCGTCGGACATGTCGGCGATTGGCCAACATTGGCCCGGGGTCGTGGGGACGACCCTATAGTCGTCAGACATGACGGTGGCTGGCCAATCTAGTTCCGGGGTTGTGGGGACGACCCTATAGTCGTCGGATATTTCGGCGGCCGGCCAACTTTGGCCCGTGGTCGTGGGGACGACCCTATAGTCGTCGGACATGTTGGCGGCAGGTCAACCTAGTCCCGCGGTCGTGGGGACGACCCTATTGTCGTCGGACATGGCGGTGGCGGGCCAATCTAGTCCCGTGGTCGCGGGGACGACCCTACAGTCGTCGGACATTTCGGCGGCAGGCCAACTTTGGCCCGTGGTCGTGGGGACGACCCTATAGTCGTCGGACATGACGGTAGCGGGCCAATCTAGTCCCGAGGTCGTGGGGACGACCCTATAGTCGTCGGACATTTCGGCGGCTGGCCAACTTTGGCCCGTGGTCGTGGGGACGACCCTATAGTCGTCGGACATGTCGGCGGCTGGCCAACATTGGCCCGTGGTCGTGGAGACGACCCAATAGTCGTTGGACATGTCGGCGGCTGGCCAACTTTGGCCCGTAGTCGTGGGGACGATCCGATAGTCACCGGACATGACGGTGGCGGGCCAATCTATTCCCGGAGTCGTGGGGACGATCCGATAGTCGTTGGACATGTCAGCGGCTGGCCACCTTTGGCCCGGTGTCGTGGGGACGACTCTATAGTCGTCGGACATGTCGGCGGCTTGCCAACTTTGGCCCGGGGTCGTGGGGACGACCCTATAGTCGTCGGACAAGACGGTGGCTGGACATCTTTGGCCCGCGGTCGTGGGGACGACCCTATAGTCGTCGCATATGTTGGCGGCTTGTCAGCCTAGTCCCGGGGTCGTGGGTACGACCCTATACTCGTCGGACAAGTCGGCGGCGGGCCAACCTTGTCCCGGGGTCGTAGGGACGACCCTATAGTCGTCGGACATATCGGCGGCTGGCCAACTTTGGCCCGTGGTCGTGGGGACGATCCAAAAGTCGTCGGACATGTCGGCGGCTGGCCAACTTTGGCCCGTGGTCGTGGGGACGATCCGATTGTCGTCGGACATGTCGGCGGCTGGCCAACCTAGACCCGGGGTCGTGGGGCCGACCCTATTGTCGTCGGACATGGCGGTGGCGGGCCAATCTAGTCTCGTGGTCGTGGGGACGACCCTATAGTCGACGGACATGTCGGCGGCTGGCCAACATTGGCCCGTGGTCGTGGGGACGACCCAATAGTCGTCGGACATGTCGGCGGCTGGCCAACTTTGGCCCGTAGTCGTGGGGACGATCCAATAGTCGCCGGACATGACGGTGGCGGGCCAATCTAGTCCCGGGGTCGTAGGAACAACACAATAGTCGTCGGACATGTCGGCGATTGGCCAACATTGGCCCGGGGTCGTGGGTACGACCCTATAGTCGTCGGACATGTCGGCGATTGGCCAACATTGGCCCGGGGTCGTGGGGACGACCCTATAGTCGTAGGACAAGTCGGCGTTTGGCCATCTTTGGCCCGGGGTCGTGGGGACGACTGTTTAGCCGTCGAACATGTCGGCGGCTGGCCAACCTAGACCCGGGGTCGTGGGGACGACCCTATATTCGTTGGACATGACGGTGGCGGGCCAATCTAGTCCCGGGGTCGTAGGGACGACCCTATAGTCGTCGGACATGTCGGCGATTGGCCAACATTGGCCCGGGGTCGTGGGGACGACCCTATAGTGGTCAGACATGACGGTGGCGGGCCAATCTAGTTCCGGGGTTGTGGGGACGACCCTATAGTCGTCGGATATTTCGGCGGCCGGCCAACTTTGGCCCGTGGTCGTGGGGACGACCCTATAGTCGTCGGACATGTTGGCGGCAGGTCAACCTAGTCCCGCGGTCGTGGGGACGACCCTATTGTCGTCGGACATGGCGGTGGCGGGCCAATCTAGTCCCGTGGTCGCGGGGACGACCCTACAGTCGTCGGACATTTCGGCGGCAGGCCAACTTTGGCCCGTGGTCGTGGGGACGACCCTATAGTCGTCGGACATGACGGTAGCGGGCCAATCTAGTCCCGAGGTCGTGGGGACGACCCTATAGTCGTCGGACATTTCGGCGGCTGGCCAACTTTGGCCCGTGGTCGTGGGGACGACCCTATAGTCGTCGCACATGTCGGCGGCTGGCCAACATTGGCCCGTGGTCGTGGAGAGGACCCAATAGTCGTTGGACATGTCGGCGGCTGGCCAACTTTGGCCCGGTGTCGTGGGGACGACTCTATAGTCGTCGGACATGTCGGCGGCGGGCCAATCTAGTACCGGGGTCGTGGGGACGACCCTATAGTCGTCGGAGATGTCGGCGATTGGCCAACATTGGCCCGGGGTCGTGGGGACGACCCTATAGTCGTCGGACAATTCGGCGGCTGGCCAACTTTGGCTCGTGGTCGTAAAGACGACCCTATAGTCGTCGGACATGTCGGCGGCTGGCCAACCTAGTCCCGAGGTCGTGGGGACGACCCTATAGTCGTCGGACAATTCGGCGGCTGGCCAACTTTGGCCCGTGGTCGTGGGGACGACCCAATAGTCGTCGGACATGTCGGCGGCTGGCCAACTTTGGCCCGTGGTCGTGGGGACGATCCAATAGTCGTCGGACATGTCGGCGGCTGGCCAACTTTGGCCCGTGGTCGTGGGGACGATCCGATAGTCGTTGGACATGTCAGCGGCTGGCCAACTTTGGCCCGGTGTCGTGGGGACGACTCTATAGTCGTCGGACATGTCGGCGGCTTGCCAACTTTGGCCCGGGGTCGTGGGGACGACCCTATAGTCGTCGGACAAGACGGCGGCTGGACATCTTTGGCCCGCGGTCGTGGGGACGACCCTATAGTCGACGCATATGTTGGCGGCTTGTCAGCCTAGTCCCGGGGTCGTGGGTACGACCCTATAGTCGTCGGACAAGTCGGCGGCGGGCCAAACTTGTCCCGGGGTCGTAGGGACGACCCTATAGTCGTCGGACATGTCGGCGGCTGGCCAACTTTGGCCCGGGGTCGTGGGGACGACCCTATAGTCGTCGGAGATGTCGGCGATTGGCCAACATTGGCCCGGGGTCGTGGGGACGACCCTATAGTCGTCGGACATGTCGGCGATTGGCCAACATTGGCCCGGGGTCGTGGCGACGACCCTATAGTCGTAGGACAAGTCGGCGTTTGGCCATCTTTGGCCCGGGGTCGTGGGGACGACTGTTTAGCCGTCGGACATGTCGGCGGCTGGCCAACCTAGACCCGGGGTCGTGGGGACGACCCTATAGTCGTTGGACATGACGGTGGCGGGCCAATCTAGTCCCGGGGTCGTAGGGACGACCCTATAGTCGTCGGACATGTCGGCGATTGGCCAACATTGGCCCGGGGTCGTGGGGACGACCCTATAGTCGTCAGACATGACGGTGGCTGGCCAATCTAGTTCCGGGGTTGTGGGGACGACCCTATAGTCGTCGGATATTTCGGCGGCCGGCCAACTTTGGCCCGTGGTCGTGGGGACGACCCTATAGTCGTCGGACATGTTGGCGGCAGGTCAACCTAGTCCCGCGGTCGTGGGGACGACCCTATTGTCGTCGGACATGGCGGTGGCGGGCCAATCTAGTCCCGTGGTCGCGGGGACGACCCTACAGTCGTCGGACATTTCGGCGGCAGGCCAACTTTGGCCCGTGGTCGTGGGGACGACCCTATAGTCGTCGGACATGACGGTAGCGGGCCAATCTAGTCCCGAGGTCGTGGGGACGACCCTATAGTCGTCGGACATTTCGGCGGCTGGCCAACTTTGGCCCGTGGTCGTGGGGACGACCCTATAGTCGTCGGACATGTCGGCGGCTGGCCAACATTGGCCCGTGGTCGTGGAGACGACCCAATAGTCGTTGGACATGTCGGCGGCTGGCCAACTTTGGCCCGTAGTCGTGGGGACGATCCGATAGTCACCGGACATGACGGTGGCGGGCCAATCTATTCCCGGAGTCGTGGGGACGATCCGATAGTCGTTGGACATGTCAGCGGCTGGCCACCTTTGGCCCGGTGTCGTGGGGACGACTCTATAGTCGTCGGACATGTCGGCGGCTTGCCAACTTTGGCCCGGGGTCGTGGGGACGACCCTATAGTCGTCGGACAAGACGGTGGCTGGACATCTTTGGCCCGCGGTCGTGGGGACGACCCTATAGTCGTCGCATATGTTGGCGGCTTGTCAGCCTAGTCCCGGGGTCGTGGGTACGACCCTATACTCGTCGGACAAGTCGGCGGCGGGCCAACCTTGTCCCGGGGTCGTAGGGACGACCCTATAGTCGTCGGACATATCGGCGGCTGGCCAACTTTGGCCCGTGGTCGTGGGGACGATCCAAAAGTCGTCGGACATGTCGGCGGCTGGCCAACTTTGGCCCGTGGTCGTGGGGACGATCCGATTGTCGTCGGACATGTCGGCGGCTGGCCAACCTAGACCCGGGGTCGTGGGGCCGACCCTATTGTCGTCGGACATGGCGGTGGCGGGCCAATCTAGTCTCGTGGTCGTGGGGACGACCCTATAGTCGACGGACATGTCGGCGGCTGGCCAACATTGGCCCGTGGTCGTGGGGACGACCCAATAGTCGTCGGACATGTCGGCGGCTGGCCAACTTTGGCCCGTAGTCGTGGGGACGATCCAATAGTCGCCGGACATGACGGTGGCGGGCCAATCTAGTCCCGGGGTCGTAGGAACAACACAATAGTCGTCGGACATGTCGGCGATTGGCCAACATTGGCCCGGGGTCGTGGGGACGAACCAATAGTCGTCGGACATGTCGGCGGCTAGCCAACTTTGGCCCGTGGTCGTGGGGACGATCCGATAGTCGATGGATATGACGGTGCCGGGCCAATCAAGTCCCGGGGTCGTAGGTACGACCCTATAGTCATCGGACATGTCGGCGATTGGCCATTATTGGCCCGGGGTCGTGGGGACGACCGTATATTCGTCGGACATGACGGTGGCGGGCCAATCTAGTCCCGGGGTCGTGGGGACGACCCTATAGTCGTCGGAAATAACCATGGCGGGGCAATCTATTCCCGGGGTCGTGGGCACGACCCTGTAGTCGTCGGACATGACGGTGGCGGGCCAATCTAGTCCCGGGGTCATGGGAACGACCCTATAGTCGTCGGATATTTCGGCGGCCGGCCAACTTTGGCCCGTGGTCGTGGGGACGACCCTATAGTCGTCGGAAATAACGATGGCGGGGAAATCTATTCCCGGGGTCGTGGGGACGACCCTGTAGTCGTCGGACATGACGGTGGCGGGCCAATCTAGTCCCGGGGTCATGGGAACGACCCTATAGTCGTCGGATATTTCGGCGGCCGGCCAACTTTGGCCCGTGGTCGTGGGGACGACCCTATAGTCGTCGGACATGTTGGCGGCAGGTCAACCTAGTCCCGCGGTCGTGGGGACGACCCTATTGTCGTCGGACATGGCGGTGGCGGGCCAATCTAGTCCCGGGGTCGTGGGGACGACCCTATAGTCGTCGGACATGTCGGCAGCTGGCCATTCTAATCCCGGGGTCGTGGGGACGACCCTATTGTCGTCGGACATGACGGTGGCGGGCCAATCTAGTCCCGGGGTCGTGGGGACGACCCTATAGTCGTCGGACATGTCGGCGGCTGGCCAACTTTGGCCCGTGGTCGTGGGGACGACCCTATAGTCGTCGGACATGTCGGCGGCTGGCCAACATTGACCCGTGGTCGTGGGGACGACCCAATAGTCGTTGGATATGTCGGCGGCTGGCCAACTTTGGTCCGTTGTCGTGGGGACGACCCTATAGTCGTCGGAAATAACCATGGCGGGGCAATCTATTCCCGGGGTCGTGGGCACGACCCTGTAGTCGTCGGACATGACGGTGGCGGGTCAATCTAGTCCCGGGGTCATGGGAACGACCCTATAGTCGTCGGATATTTCGGCGGCCGGCCAACTTTGGCCCGTGGTCGTGGGGACGACCCTATAGTCGTCGGAAATAACGATGGCGGGGCAATCTATTCCCGGGGTCGTGGGGACGACCCTGTAGTCGTCGGACATGACGGTGGCGGGCCAATCTAGTCCCGGGGTCATGGGAACGACCCTATAGTCGTCGGATATTTCGGCGGCCGGCCAACTTTGGCCCGTGGTCGTGGGGACGACCCTATAGTCGTCGGACATGTTGGCGGCAGGTCAACCTAGTCCCGCGGTCGTGGGGACGACCCTATTGTCGTCGGACATGGCGGTGGCGGGCCAATCTAGTCCCGTGGTCGCGGGGACGACCCTACAGTCGTCGGACATTTCGGCGGCAGGCCAACTTTGGCCCGTGGTCGTGGGGACGACCCTATAGTCGTCGGACATGACGGTAGCGGGCCAATCTAGTCCCGAGGTCGTGGGGACGACCCTATAGTCGTCGGACATTTCGGCGGCTGGGGAACTTTGGCCCGTGGTCGTGGGGACGACCCTATAGTCGTCGGACATGTCGGCGGCTGGCCAATCTAGTCCCGGGGTCGTGGGGACGACCCTATAGTCGTCGGACTTGACGGTGGCGGGCCAATCTATTCCCGGGGTCGTGGGCACGACCCTGTAGTCGTCGGACATGACGGTGGCGGGCCAATCTAGTCCCGGGGTCATGGGAACGACCCTATAGTCGTCGGATATTTCGGCGGCCGGCCAACTTTGGCCCGTGGTCGTGGGGACGACCCTATAGTCGTCGGAAATAACGATGGCGGGGCAATCTATTCCCGGGGTCGTGGGGACGACCCTGTAGTCGTCGGACATGACGGTGGCGGGCCAATCTAGTCCCGGGGTCATGGGAACGACCCTACAGTCGTCGGACATTTCGGCGGCAGGCCAACTTTGGCCCGTGGTCGTGGGGACGACCCTATAGTCGTCGGACATGACGGTAGCGGGCCAATCTAGTCCCGAGGTCGTGGGGACGACCCTATAGTCGTCGGACATTTCGGCGGCTGGCCAACTTTGGCCCGTGGTCGTGGGGACGACCCTATAGTCGTAGGACAAGTCGGCGTTTGGCCATCTTTGGCCCGGGGTCGTGGGGACGACTGTTTAGCCGTCGAACATGTCGGCGGCTGGCCAACCTAGACCCGGGGTCGTGGTGACGACCCTATAGTCGTTGGACATGACGGTGGCGGGCCAATCTAGTCCCGGGGTCGTAGGGACGACCCTATAGTCGTCGGACATGTCGGCGATTGGCCAACATTGCCCCGGGGTCGTGGGGACGACCCTATAGTCGTCAGACATGACGGTGGCGGGCCAATCTAGTTCCGGGGTTGTGGGGACGACCATATAGTCGTCGGATATTTCGGCGGCCGGCCAACTTTGGCCCGTGGTCGTGGGGACGACCCTATAGTCGTCGGACATGTTGGCGGCAGGTCAACCTAGTCCCGCGGTCGTGGGGACGACCCTATTGTCGTCGGACATGGCGGTGGCGGGCCAATCTAGTCCCGTGGTCGCGGGGACGACCCTACAGTCGTCGGACATTTCGGCGGCAGGCCAACTTTGGCCCGTGGTCGTGGGGACGACCCTATAGTCGTCGGACATGACGGTAGCGGGCCAATCTAGTCCCGAGGTCGTGGGGACGACCCTATAGTCGTCGGACATTTCGGCGGCTGGCCAACTTTGGCCCGTGGTCGTGGGGACGACCCTATAGTCGTCGCACATGTCGGCGGCTGGCCAACATTGGCCCGTGGTCGTGGAGAGGACCCAATAGTCGTTGGACATGTCGGCGGCTGGCCAACTTTGGCCCGGTGTCGTGGGGACGACTCTATAGTCGTCGGACATGTCGGCGGCGGGCCAATCTAGTACCGGGGTCGTGGGGACGACACTATAGTCGTCGGACATGTCGGCGGCTGGCCAACTTTGGCCCGTGGTCGTGGGGACGACCCAATAGTCGTTGGACATGTCGGCGGCTGGCCAACTTTGGCCTGTGGTTGTGGAAACGACCCTATAGTCGTTGGACATGACGATGGCGGGCCAATCTAGTCCCGGGGTCGTGGGGACGACCCTATAGTCGTCGGACATGTCGGCGGCTGGCCAACTTTGGCCCGTGGTCATGGGAACGACCCTATAGTCGTCGGATATTTCGGCGGCCGGCCAACTTTGGCCCGTGGTCGTGGGGACGACCCTATAGTCGTCGGAAATAACGATGGCGGGGAAATCTATTCCCGGGGTCGTGGGGACGACCCTGTAGTCGTCGGACATGACGGTGGCGGGCCAATCTAGTCCCGGGGTCATGGGAACGACCCTATAGTCGTCGGATATTTCGGCGGCCGGCCAACTTTGGCCCGTGGTCGTGGGGACGACCCTATAGTCGTCGGACATGTTGGCGGCAGGTCAACCTAGTCCCGCGGTCGTGGGGACGACCCTATTGTCGTCGGACATGGCGGTGGCGGGCCAATCTAGTCCCGGGGTCGTGGGGACGACCCTATAGTCGTCGGACATGTCGGCAGCTGGCCATTCTAATCCCGGGGTCGTGGGGACGACCCTATTGTCGTCGGACATGACGGTGGCGGGCCAATCTAGTCCCGGGGTCGTGGGGACGACCCTATAGTCGTCGGACATGTCGGCGGCTGGCCAACTTTGGCCCGTGGTCGTGGGGACGACCCTATAGTCGTCGGACATGTCGGCGGCTGGCCAACATTGACCCGTGGTCGTGGGGACGACCCAATAGTCGTTGGATATGTCGGCGGCTGGCCAACTTTGGTCCGTTGTCGTGGGGACGACCCTATAGTCGTCGGAAATAACCATGGCGGGGCAATCTATACCCGGGGTCGTGGGCACGACCCTGTAGTCGTCGGACATGACGGTGGCGGGCCAATCTAGTCCCGGGGTCATGGGAACGACCCTATAGTCGTCGGATATTTCGGTGGCCGGCCAACTTTGGCCCGTGGTCGTGGGGACGACCCTATAGTCGTCGGACATGTCGGCGGCTGGCCAATCTAGTCCCGGGGTCGTGGGGACGACCCTATAGTCTTCGGACATGTCGGCGGCTGGCCAACTTTGGCCCGGGGTCGTGGGGACGACTCTATAGTCGTCGGACTTGACGGTGGCGGGCCAATCTATTCCCGGGGTCGTGGGCACGACCCTGTAGTCGTCGGACATGACGGTGGCGGGCCAATCTAGTCCCGGGGTCATGGGAACGACCCTACAGTCGTCGGACATTTCGGCGGCAGGCCAACTTTGGCCCGTGGTCGTGGGGACGACCCTATAGTCGTCGGACATGACGGTAGCGGGCCAATCTAGTCCCGAGGTCGTGGGGACGACCCTATAGTCGTCGGACATTTCGGCGGCTGGCCAACTTTGGCCCGTGGTCGTGGGGACGACCCTATAGTCGTCGGACATGTCGGCGGCTGGCCAAATTTGGCCCGTGGTCGTGGGGACGACCCAATAGTCGTCGGACATGTCGGCGGCTGGCCAACTTTGGCCCCTGGTCATGGGAACGACCCTATAGTCGTCGGATATTTCGGTGGCCGGCCAACTTTGGCCCGTGGTCGTGGGGACGACCCTATAGTCGTCGGACATGTTGGCGGCAGGTCAACCTAGTCCCGCGGTCGTGGGGACGACCCTATTGTCGTCGGACATGGCGGTGGCGGGCCAAGCTAGTCCCGTGGTCGCGGGGACGACCCTACAGTCGTCGGACATTTCGGCGGCAGGCCAACTTTGGCCCGTGGTCGTGGGGACGACCCTATAGTCGTCGGACATGACGGTAGCGGGCCAATCTAGTCCCGAGGTCGTGGGGACGACCCTATAGTCGTCGGACATTTCGGCGGCTGGCCAACTTTGGCCCGTGGTCGTGGGGACGACCCTATAGTCGTCGGACATGTCGGCGGCTGGCCAATCTAGTCCCGGGGTCGTGGGGACGACCCTATAGTCTTCGGACATGTCGGCGGCTGGCCAACTTTGGCCCGGGGTCGTGGGGACGACTCTATAGTCGTCGGACTTGACGGTGGCGGGCCAATCTATTCCCGGGGTCGTGGGCACGACCCTGTAGTCGTCGGACATGACGGTGGCGGGCCAATCTAGTTCCGGGGTCATGGGAACGACCCTACAGTCGTCGGACATTTCGGCGGCAGGCCAACTTTGGCCCGTGGTCGTGGGGACGACCCTATAGTCGTCGGACATGACGGTAGCGGGCCAATCTAGTCCCGAGGTCGTGGGGACGACCCTATAGTCGTCGGACATTTCGGCGGCTGGCCAACTTTGGCCCGTGGTCGTGGGGACGACCCTATAGTCGTCGGACATGTCGGCGGCTGGCCAAATTTGGCCCGTGGTCGTGGGGACGACCCAATAGTCGTCGGACATGTCGGCGGCTGGCCAACTTTGGCCCCTGGTCGTGGGGACGACCCAATAGTCGTCGGACATGTCGGCGGCTGGCCAACTTTGGCCCGGGGTCGTGGGGACGAGCCTATAGTCGTCGGACTTGACGGTGGCGGGCCAATCTAGTCCCGGGTCGTGGGGACGACCCTATAGTCGTCGGACATGTCGGCGGCTGGCCAACTTTGGCCCGTGGTCGTGGGGACGATCCGATAGTCGATGGATATGACGGTGCCGGGCCAATCAAGTCCCGGGGTCGTAGGTACGACCCTATAGTCATCGGACATGTCGGCGATTGGCCATTATTGGCCCGGGGTCGTGGGGACGACCGTATATTCGTCGGACATGACGGTGGCGGGCCAATCTAGTTCCGGGGTCGTGGGGACGACCCTATAGTCGTCGGAAATAACCATGGCGGGGCAATCTATTCCCGGGGTCGTGGGCACGACCCTGTAGTCGTCGGACATGACGGTGGCGGGCCAATCTAGTCCCGGGGTCATGGGAACGACCCTATAGTCGTCGGATATTTCGGCGGCCGGCCAACTTTGGCCCGTGGTCGTGGGGACGACCCTATAGTCGTCGGAAATAACGATGGCGGGGAAATCTATTCCCGGGGTCGTGGGGACGACCCTGTAGTCGTCGGACATGACGGTGGCGGGCCAATCTAGTCCCGGGGTCATGGGAACGACCCTATAGTCGTCGGATATTTCGGCGGCCGGCCAACTTTGGCCCGTGGTCGTGGGGACGACCCTATAGTCGTCGGACATGTTGGCGGCAGGTCAACCTAGTCCCGCGGTCGTGGGGACGACCCTATTGTCGTCGGACATGGCGGTGGCGGGCCAATCTAGTCCCGGGGTCGTGGGGACGACCCTATAGTCGTCGGACATGTCGGCAGCTGGCCATTCTAATCCCGGGGTCGTGGGGACGACCCTATTGTCGTCGGACATGACGGTGGCGGGCCAATCTAGTCCCGGGGTCGTGGGGACGACCCTATAGTCGTCGGACATGTCGGCGGCTGGCCAACTTTGGCCCGTGGTCGTGGGGACGACCCTATAGTCGTCGGACATGTCGGCGGCTGGCCAACATTGACCCGTGGTCGTGGGGACGACCCAATAGTCGTTGGATATGTCGGCGGCTGGCCAACTTTGGTCCGTTGTCGTGGGGACGACCCTATAGTCGTCGGAAATAACCATGGCGGGGCAATCTATTCCCGGGGTCGTGGGCACGACCCTGTAGTCGTCGGACATGACGGTGGCGGGCCAATCTAGTCCCGGGGTCATGGGAACGACCCTATAGTCGTCGGATATTTCGGCGGCCGGCCAACTTTGGCCCGTGGTCGTGGGGACGACCCTATAGTCGTCGGAAATAACGATGGCGGGGCAATCTATTCCCGGGGTCGTGGGGACGACCCTGTAGTCGTCGGACATGACGGTGGCGGGCCAATCTAGTCCCGGGGTCATGGGAACGACCCTATAGTCGTCGGATATTTCGGCGGCCGGCCAACTTTGGCCCGTGGTCGTGGGGACGACCCTATAGTCGTCGGACATGTTGGCGGCAGGTCAACCTAGTCCCGCGGTCGTGGGGACGACCCTATTGTCGTCGGACATGGCGGTGGCGGGCCAAGCTAGTCCCGTGGTCGCGGGGACGACCCTACAGTCGTCGGACATTTCGGCGGCAGGCCAACTTTGGCCCGTGGTCGTGGGGACGACCCTATAGTCGTCGGACATGACGGTAGCGGGCCAATCTAGTCCCGAGGTCGTGGGGACGACCCTATAGTCGTCGGACATTTCGGCGGCTGGCCAACTTTGGCCCGTGGTCGTGGGGACGACCCTATAGTCGTCGGACATGTCGGCGGCTGGCCAAATTTGGCCCGTGGTCGTGGGGACGACCCAATAGTCGTCGGACATGTCGGCGGCTGGCCAACTTTGGCCCCTGGTCGTGGGGACGACCCAATAGTCGTCGGACATGTCGGCGGCTGGCCAACTTTGGCCCGGGGTCGTGGGGACGAGCCTATAGTCGTCGGACTTGACGGTGGCGGGCCAATCTAGTCCCGGGTCGTGGGGACGACCCTATAGTCGTCGGACATGTCGGCGGCTGGCCAACTTTGGCCCGTGGTCGTGGGGACGACCCTATACTCGTCGGACATTTCGGCGGCTGGCCAACTTTGGCTCGTGGTCGTAAAGACGACCCAATAGTCGTCGGACATGTCGGCGGCTGGCCAACTTTGGCCCGGGGTCGTGGGGACGACCCTATAGTCGTCGGACTTGACGGTGGCGGGCCAATCTAGTCCCGGGTCGTGGGGACGACCCTATAGTCGTCGGACATGTCGGCGGCTGGCCAACTTTGGCCCGTGGTCGTGGGGACGACCCTATAGTCGTCGGACAAGTCGGCGGCGGGCCAACCTAGTCCCGGGGTCGTGGGAACGACCCTACAGTCGTCGGACATGTCGGCGGCTGGCCAACTTTGGCCCGGGGTCGTGGGGACGACCCTGTAGTCGTCGGACATGACGGTGGCGGGCCAATCTAGTCCCGGGGTCGTGGGGACGACCCTATAGTCGTCGGACATGTCGGCGGCTTGCCAACTTTGGCCCGTGGTCGTGGGGACGACCCTATAGTCGTCGGACATGTCGGCGGCTGGCCAACATTGACCCGTGGTCGTGGGGACGACCCAATAGTCGTTGGATATGTCGGCGGCTGGCCAACTTTGGTCCGTTGTCGTGG
>CAWVQO010000587.1:0-2500 GCA_963932275.1 Andrena praecox
CTTGTTAGTTTCTTTTCCTCCGCTTAGTAATATGCTTAAATTCAGCGGGTAATCTCGCCTACTCTGAGGTCGTCGTCAATCGTTTTATTATATATTTGTGCCACCAGAGAAAAATAGGCTGAGAGAGACCGTGAAATGAAGAGAAGATATTTTGGAGAAGCGCGCGCGCGCGCTGCCTCCGGAATTATAAAATCGTGCTCCCTCTTTTGGATATTATTGTACCTCGAACGGGTCTCCCGGCGGGAGTACGGGGTGTGCGCGTAGTGGCGGTATCATCCCCGTACACATCCCGGCTCGTAGCCCGACGACGACGGATCGATGTGGATCGATCTCGTTGTATTATATATCCAGAGGTGCCATCGCACGATTCCAGAGGAAAGGTGTCTTTTCGTCGCGCACCGTCGATTCGATCCGCGAGACACTCGCGGAACGAGCACCGGTTTTTACTTTAACGTCCGTCCGCTATATTAGCTTTGAGATTCCGCTGTCCCTCACGCCTCGAGCAGTGTGACTCGAGCAGAGGGAACCGCCGAAAAATAAGCTTTTCCGTGGACTGGACGACCGGTGAGACGCGCGGTGGTCTCGTACACGATCGACCAACAACGCGACAAAGACAATGCGGCGCGCGATCGGGGAGACTCGTTCTTCCATTCTACGAATGAAGAGTCTCTCCCTCTCTTGCGCATTTCGCGCGGCATCAGCGCCTCTCGGTTCGTCGAAAGTTCCAGAAATCGCTCAGCCGCGCCAAGGAGGATTCCGGGGGTACAGAAACGTTAAGAAAAGCGACGAGTGTGGAGCAATCTCTCTTCATCGGATGTTTGGCGCAAACACTCTTTTGTGTGTCGACGGAACGTGGCCATAGGGAGAAAATGAATAGGGCTAGGCGAGGACACGCGCAACTACGGGGAAATACATCGACCCGATATCCTGTTGACGCGTGGTTTATTTATCATCCCGCACAGCGCCTCTATTTTCTCATTGTACACCCTTGGATCTTCACGGCGTCCCGAAGAACGAGTGTGTGTTGTGCCCTCGGTGTTATATAGATTGACTGACAACACTTCTCTCACTTGTCAACGACGACCCTCCTCTTTATAAAATCCCTGGGGCCGCGTGAACCCGACGATATAGATCGATCGGCGCACGATATGCCGCGCACTGCTCTTTCCTCTCTTCTCTATCATCTCTCGCTGCTGCTCTCCCCTTTTCTCTTTGGTCTCTTTCTCAGGACAAATTTTTCATTTCAGGCGACGTCGGGAGCACGGTAAAAGATCTCGCGCGGAACGTGAAGGCAAATCTACACACACCCCGGTGCGAGCGGAGAGGCTGCTCTGTGTGTGATGATCCAGGGAGCGGTGCCAAGCACACGGGCGGTCGTTGTAAAACAACGACGCACGACGCCGTGAAAGCACGCACGCGAGTCCGCACGATCATTCTCATCACATTCGCCTCTCTCTGCTTCTCGCACGGGAGAGAGAGAGTACACGCTTCACGCGATTCTCACGCGAGCCGTGGCAAACACCGACGAACGGCCCAACTTTCGCTCGTACGTCGCGTATCTCGCGTGTACCATCGACCCGACTCCGAAACGCGTTACATCGTCGGAAACGCGAGACGGCGAGGATGATATTATATACGGAGAACCGACGCAAGCAGTCTTTTGTATGCGATAACGACCCTCAGCCAGGCGTGGTCCAGGAATTGTATCCGTGGACCGCAATGTGCGTTCGAAATGTCGATGTTCATGTGTCCTGCAGTTCACACGTTGACGCGCAATTAGCTGCGTTCTTCATCGACCCACGAGCCAAGTGATCCACCGTTCAGGGTAATCGTGTTATTAAATATGTTCGTTATATCTTTGTTCTCGGTTCGGATGAAGCCGAGGCCCGTGGCGCCTCCAACCAGCGCGCGAAGGAGGTCCGGGCGTCGCCAGCGTTGACGACACTGTGTGAGATTTGTGTCCAGGACGGGAACCGTCGAAGCGTAACGCGGAAACACCGCGCGACACGTCCGACGGCCGAGCGTACAAATTCATTTAAAAACCTTCGAGATACACGGATTACGAGAACCGTAAAATCGCGTACTCTGCGGGCGGGCCACCGCACGCGTCAGCGTCCTCCCCACACGCTCCCCCGAGAGCGGACGCACGGCCGGGGCTTCGATCGGTCCAATCGGACTTTCGCTATCGAAGCTTCACAGCCGGTCCTTTTTTGGCTATCGGGGCGCGATTAAGCGAGCGGTACCGGGGACGCACGTCCACGCGATGGATGTGCGAGCCGCCCTAGGTTACCCGCCGGGTCCTCTCCGAGGAGAGGGTCCGTCGTGTCACAGGACTTCTTTTCGGAGAGCGCGACCAAAACTGAGGAAGCGGGATGCGAGTGGAAGAAGCGTCGTGTCGAGAGAGAGAGATCGCGAAACGTCGCGAAGCACAGGAGGCTTCGACGGCGGCTCGTTCCTCTGCCCTCTCCTCTCTCGCGCGCTTTACTTAACCCCACTCGGG
>CAWVQO010000587.1:5000-7500 GCA_963932275.1 Andrena praecox
TGGCAGGATCAACCAGGGAGCTTCGCGAAGCTTCCCTCTCTCTTCGAATTCACACACACTTTCGTGTTCTTTCCGTTCTCATCGCGTCGTCCGCTCTTTTAGAGACGGATCGACGATGCCCCATTCATTTTTGATTTTATAAAACTTGCACAACAGCGTGCAGTTTTAGACACATCAATATCCTCGATTTGTTCCACAAATTCTCTATCTCGGATATGTGCGCCTCCAGAGACACCCAACATATCACACCCAGGATTTTCCACTGACTAACTCCTCGGATGATACGTGGTGTGCCTTCTCTCCACTCTCCCTCTTATTCTACTTCTCTTCCAGACACCATATACATCCTAGATTTTCCACTGACTAATTCGGATAATATGTGCCTTTCTCTCTCCACACTCCTTTTAATTATATCATACTTCGAGGCATCATATCGTTTCGATTTTTCCACTGACTAAAATTTTAATCGGATATGTGCCTTTCATATATACGTTCACAGAAAGATCTCAGTTACAGACAAAATTCATTATATTTCCTTCATAAATATAAGGATGGCATCGGATGCTCGATAAAGCGCGTATCACGCGTGCCGCTGCATCCACCGGGAAGCACGGAGTACACGCACGCTAGCATCCACCGTAGAAGCACGGACCACTACACGCTGGACAAATCGACAAAGCGCGTATCATTCACGCTGGTCATGTACGTAATAGCGCGGACAAGTGCATGCTGAGCAAACGGGAAAGCGCGGACCGTGCCATGCTGGTCATAACGAGTTGGCACGTAATGTGCGCGCTAGGCATATCGAGATCTGACACCTCTTGGGTTTGTATCTACTTTCTCCCTCTTTCAAAGTTCGAACTTTTATAGTTCGATACTTTATATGTACCCGACGCTAGCCTTCCTTAGCGTTTTGTTAAAGTTTAAATCGTCCATCTGCGTGGATAAAGAGTTGAATGCATAAGGTCGTACAAGCATACACATAAGTGCATACGTGTCACCAACGTCACTTTTGGACGCTCACCACATAAGGGCCATTCGGTCTTAGACACCGACCCGTGGTAATGCTGTGTGGAGAAATCCGAAACGCAACACGGCAAGAACAGTCGAGACAGAATCTCGAGGAGCGGTGACTGCTTCTCAACCGAGGTCATAGAATAGCCACGCGCCCAACGCTGCTCCGACCGAGACGCTCGGACCGTCGCTCTCCCTTATAGATACCGAACGGCCGGCCGGAACGCCGGCGCCGCCGTACCTTACGCACGGGCGCTTATGGGTGTAAACCGCCGCTACAACAGCCCGTTCGCCTGGCACGCTGGGACTTAGCCGCGGAGAGCGCCGGGGCCAAGAGTGAACCGACTGAACGAATTATTATAAACAATCGCCGCGACCATTAACACGATAAATACACGGTCCGAAACAACATTCGAAAATAATTTCTCGGGACTTTGAAATTTTCGGAGCGATTGGAGTTTTTCGCGATTATCTCGAAAACGAGCACGACGACCGCGGTCGAACCATTAGAGAAATACGTTCGCAATGCAACGGGGAACAAGGATCGACGGTTGTTTCGAAGATTGGTCGAATTTGATGGTCGGTCGGACGACGGTGCCGAAGGACTGAAATCTGTCGGGACTTTGAAATTTTCGGAGCGATTGGAGTTTTTCGCGATTATCTCGAAAACGAGCACGACGACCGCGGTCGAACCATTAGAGAAATACGTTCGCAATGCAACGGGGAACAAGGATCGATGGTTGTTTCGAAGATTGGTCGAGTTTGGTGGTCGGTCGGACGGCGGTGCCGAAGGACTGAGATGTGTCGGGACTTTGAAATTTTCGGAGCGATTGGAGTTTTTCGCGATTATCTCGAAACCGAGCACGACGACCGCGGTCGAACCATTAGAGAAATACGTTCGCAATGCAACGGGGAACAAGGATCGATGGTTGTTTCGAAGATTGGTCGAGTTTGGTGGTCGGTCGGACGGCGGTGCCGAAGGACTGAGATGTGTCGGGACTTTGAAATTTTCGGAGCGATTGGAGTTTTTCGCGATTATCTCGAAACCGAGCACGACGACCGCGGTCGAACCATTAGAGAAATACGTTCGCAATGCAACGGGGAACAAGGATCGATGGTTGTTTCGAAGATTGGTCGAGTTTGGTGGTCGGTCGGACGGCGGTGCCGAAGGACTGAGATGTGTCGGGACTTTGAAATTTTCGGAGCGATTGGAGTTTTTCGCGATTATCTCGAAACCGAGCACGACGACCGCGGTCGAACCATTAGAGAAATACGTTCGCAATGCAACGGGGAACAAGGATCGATGGTTGTTTCGAAGATTGGTCGAGTTTGGTGGTCGGTCGGACGGCGGTGCCGAAGGACTGAGATGTGTCGGGACTTTGAAATTTTCGGAGCGATTGGAGTTTTTCGCGATTATCTCGAAACCGAGCACGACGACCGCGGTCGAACCATTAGAGAAATACGTTCGCAATGCAACGGGGAACAA
>CAWVQO010000587.1:12500-17500 GCA_963932275.1 Andrena praecox
ATTTCTCTTAGGGCTTAGGATCGACTGACTCGTGTGCAACGGCTGTTCACACGAAACCCTTCTCCACGTCAGTCCTCCAGGGCCTCGCTGGAGTATTTGCTACTACCACCAAGATCTGCACCGACGGTGGCTCCAGGCAGGCTCACGCCCAGACCCTTCTGCGCACACCGCCGCGACCCTCCTACTCGTCAGGGCTTCATGGAGGACGGTCACCCGCGAGCGGGTGGCACGTCCCTCCCCACTTGCCGCTGACGGCGGAGTATAGGCGCGACGCTTCAGCGCCATCCATTTTCAGGGCTAGTTGCTTCGGCAGGTGAGTTGTTACACACTCCTTAGCGGATTCCGACTTCCATGGCCACCGTCCTGCTGTCTTAAGCAACCAACGCCTTTCATGGTATCCCATAAGCGTCGACTTAGGCGCCTTAACTCTGCGTTTGGTTCATCCCACAGCGCCAGTTCTGCTTACCAAAATTGGCCCACTTGGCACTCTGATTCAATTGTAATCTCGTGGCTTCATGATCCAAGCAAGCCAGAGATCTCACCCATTTAAAGTTTGAGAATAGGTTGAGGTCGTTTCGGCCCCAAGGCCTCTAATCATTCGCTTTACCAGATGAAACTCGCACACGTTCGCGTAGGAACGAGCGAGTGCCAGCTATCCTGAGGGAAACTTCGGAGGGAACCAGCTACTAGATGGTTCGATTAGTCTTTCGCCCCTATACCCAGTTCCGACGATCGATTTGCACGTCAGAATCGCTACGGACCTCCATCAGGGTTTCCCCTGACTTCGTCCTGACCAGGCATAGTTCACCATCTTTCGGGTCCCAACGTGTACGCTCTAGGTGCGCCTCTTCTCGCAATGAGAACGAGACGCCCCGGGAGTGCGAGGCCGCATCGTAACGCGGCCGATCCTCCCTCGGTCGACGCGAAGGTCGACCTTCACTTTCATTCCGCCTTTAGGTTTCTTTCTCCCAATGACTCGCGCACATGTTAGACTCCTTGGTCCGTGTTTCAAGACGGGTCCTGAGAGTACCCAAAGCAGTAGCGTCGCCGACCGGTAATTCGAAGCTTGGCCAGTCCAAGGACACCGCCTGCTAACAGCTGGCCAGGCCCGGGGACGGCACCAGGTCCGTGCCTCCGGGTAAGAACTGACCGGGCTTGCGGCGGGCCTGACGCACACACATTCGAAAATGGATTGGTTGCGGCCCGATACCGTCAGAGTACCGTCGCGCAGCCGGCCGGGCGGCCGAGGGTCTGTCGCGTGCTCTGGGAGCAACGAAACAGGCAACCGCTCGGGCCGTAGACCGACACGCAACGGGTCGCGACGTTCTACTAGGGGAGAAGTGCACGACTACGTGGCCGGAACATTCGCCGCCGGTGGTGTACCCTCGGTAATGGTACCACGAAGGTCCACACCCGGAGTATCGCGCACCGACGGGAGCCAGCCTCGTCGACGATGAATCTCCCCATTCGATCTTTTGGGTTTCTCAGGTTTACCCCTGAACGGTTTCACGTACTCTTGAACTCTCTCTTCAAAGTTCTTTTCAACTTTCCCTCACGGTACTTGTTCGCTATCGGTCTCGTGGTTGTATTTAGCCTTAGATGGAGTTTACCACCCACTTAGGGTTGCACTCTCAAGCAACCCGACTCTATGGAGAGATCCTCCCGAAACGCGTACCGGTCGCTACGGGCCTGGCACCCTCTGCGGGTAAGTGGCCCCATTCAAGATGGACTTGGACGCGGTGCGACGTCACGGGATAAACGGATCCTCCTGAACACTACAATTCCCTGCGGCGGAACCGCGGGATTCAGTGCTGGGCTAATTCCTGTTCGCTCGCCGCTACTAAGGAAATCCTTGTTAGTTTCTTTTCCTCCGCTTAGTAATATGCTTAAATTCAGCGGGTAATCTCGCCTACTCTGAGGTCGTCGTCAATCGTTTTATTATATATTTGTGCCACCAGAGAAAAATAGGCTGAGAGAGACCGTGAAATGAAGAGAAGATATTTTGGAGAAGCGCGCGCGCGCGCTGCCTCCGGAATTATAAAATCGTGCTCCCTCTTTTGGATATTATTGTACCTCGAACGGGTCTCCCGGCGGGAGTACGGGGTGTGCGCGTAGTGGCGGTATCATCCCCGTACACATCCCGGCTCGTAGCCCGACGACGACGGATCGATGTGGATCGATCTCGTTGTATTATATATCCAGAGGTGCCATCGCACGATTCCAGAGGAAAGGTGTCTTTTCGTCGCGCACCGTCGATTCGATCCGCGAGACACTCGCGGAACGAGCACCGGTTTTTACTTTAACGTCCGTCCGCTATATTAGCTTTGAGATTCCGCTGTCCCTCACGCCTCGAGCAGTGTGACTCGAGCAGAGGGAACCGCCGAAAAATAAGCTTTTCCGTGGACTGGACGACCGGTGAGACGCGCGGTGGTCTCGTACACGATCGACCAACAACGCGACAAAGACAATGCGGCGCGCGATCGGGGAGACTCGTTCTTCCATTCTACGAATGAAGAGTCTCTCCCTCTCTTGCGCATTTCGCGCGGCATCAGCGCCTCTCGGTTCGTCGAAAGTTCCAGAAATCGCTCAGCCGCGCCAAGGAGGATTCCGGGGGTACAGAAACGTTAAGAAAAGCGACGAGTGTGGAGCAATCTCTCTTCATCGGATGTTTGGCGCAAACACTCTTTTGTGTGTCGACGGAACGTGGCCATAGGGAGAAAATGAATAGGGCTAGGCGAGGACACGCGCAACTACGGGGAAATACATCGACCCGATATCCTGTTGACGCGTGGTTTATTTATCATCCCGCACAGCGCCTCTATTTTCTCATTGTACACCCTTGGATCTTCACGGCGTCCCGAAGAACGAGTGTGTGTTGTGCCCTCGGTGTTATATAGATTGACTGACAACACTTCTCTCACTTGTCAACGACGACCCTCCTCTTTATAAAATCCCTGGGGCCGCGTGAACCCGACGATATAGATCGATCGGCGCACGATATGCCGCGCACTGCTCTTTCCTCTCTTCTCTATCATCTCTCGCTGCTGCTCTCCCCTTTTCTCTTTGGTCTCTTTCTCAGGACAAATTTTTCATTTCAGGCGACGTCGGGAGCACGGTAAAAGATCTCGCGCGGAACGTGAAGGCAAATCTACACACACCCCGGTGCGAGCGGAGAGGCTGCTCTGTGTGTGATGATCCAGGGAGCGGTGCCAAGCACACGGGCGGTCGTTGTAAAACAACGACGCACGACGCCGTGAAAGCACGCACGCGAGTCCGCACGATCATTCTCATCACATTCGCCTCTCTCTGCTTCTCGCACGGGAGAGAGAGAGTACACGCTTCACGCGATTCTCACGCGAGCCGTGGCAAACACCGACGAACGGCCCAACTTTCGCTCGTACGTCGCGTATCTCGCGTGTACCATCGACCCGACTCCGAAACGCGTTACATCGTCGGAAACGCGAGACGGCGAGGATGATATTATATACGGAGAACCGACGCAAGCAGTCTTTTGTATGCGATAACGACCCTCAGCCAGGCGTGGTCCAGGAATTGTATCCGTGGACCGCAATGTGCGTTCGAAATGTCGATGTTCATGTGTCCTGCAGTTCACACGTTGACGCGCAATTAGCTGCGTTCTTCATCGACCCACGAGCCAAGTGATCCACCGTTCAGGGTAATCGTGTTATTAAATATGTTCGTTATATCTTTGTTCTCGGTTCGGATGAAGCCGAGGCCCGTGGCGCCTCCAACCAGCGCGCGAAGGAGGTCCGGGCGTCGCCAGCGTTGACGACACTGTGTGAGATTTGTGTCCAGGACGGGAACCGTCGAAGCGTAACGCGGAAACACCGCGCGACACGTCCGACGGCCGAGCGTACAAATTCATTTAAAAACCTTCGAGATACACGGATTACGAGAACCGTAAAATCGCGTACTCTGCGGGCGGGCCACCGCACGCGTCAGCGTCCTCCCCACACGCTCCCCCGAGAGCGGACGCACGGCCGGGGCTTCGATCGGTCCAATCGGACTTTCGCTATCGAAGCTTCACAGCCGGTCCTTTTTTGGCTATCGGGGCGCGATTAAGCGAGCGGTACCGGGGACGCACGTCCACGCGATGGATGTGCGAGCCGCCCTAGGTTACCCGCCGGGTCCTCTCCGAGGAGAGGGTCCGTCGTGTCACAGGACTTCTTTTCGGAGAGCGCGACCAAAACTGAGGAAGCGGGATGCGAGTGGAAGAAGCGTCGTGTCGAGAGAGAGAGATCGCGAAACGTCGCGAAGCACAGGAGGCTTCGACGGCGGCTCGTTCCTCTGCCCTCTCCTCTCTCGCGCGCTTTACTTAACCCCACTCGGGGCGCTTGCGGTGTGTTTTCATCCCTGTCTTGGGTCGCGAGTGACTCTCCTTTCTCGATACGAGCGTACACGCTCGCGCAGACACACGCGCAGACGGTAAGTATCGTGTGTACATAACACGGCGGCACACGCCTCCGATACGAGGTGAACGCGAATCGACGAGGCGGCGGATTACCGGAGGCACGATCGCAACGACGGGTCTTGTTTTGCTTCCCGATCCAGTTAACGACGGCCTCTCGAGAAACCTCGCGCGAGCGCACTCGTGATTGCGTTCGTATTATCGTCCCGTTCTCATAGAGGGGGCGCCGCGGTCTGGCGGTCTGGCGCGCTTCGGCTCTTTGCGCTTCACCGATGGCAGCGGACGGGAGCGTCGCGGTGAGAAACCAGGTTCTCCGTCCGTAGCGACCTCCGCGGCGTAAGCCGTGCCACGCGGTGCTATAATATATACAGAAATGCGTTCGCATTTCGTTTTTGGTATCTGTTTAAATGCATCCGCATTTAGTTTTTGGTATCTGTTTATAAATGCATTCGCATTTATATTAGTTTTTGCATAGTTACGATTCAAGCTTTTTGCTTTTTTGCTCTCTGAGCCTTGTTAATGATCCTTCCGCAGGTTCACCTACGGAAACCTTGTTACGACTTTTACTTCC
>CAWVQO010000589.1:0-2500 GCA_963932275.1 Andrena praecox
TGCTACTACCACCAAGATCTGCACCGACGGTGGCTCCAGGCAGGCTCACGCCCAGACCCTTCTGCGCACACCGCCGCGACCCTCCTACTCGTCAGGGCTTCATGGAGGACGGTCACCCGCGAGCGGGTGGCACGTCCCTCCCCACTTGCCGCTGACGGCGGAGTATAGGCGCGACGCTTCAGCGCCATCCATTTTCAGGGCTAGTTGCTTCGGCAGGTGAGTTGTTACACACTCCTTAGCGGATTCCGACTTCCATGGCCACCGTCCTGCTGTCTTAAGCAACCAACGCCTTTCATGGTATCCCATAAGCGTCGACTTAGGCGCCTTAACTCTGCGTTTGGTTCATCCCACAGCGCCAGTTCTGCTTACCAAAATTGGCCCACTTGGCACTCTGATTCAATTGTAATCTCGTGGCTTCATGATCCAAGCAAGCCAGAGATCTCACCCATTTAAAGTTTGAGAATAGGTTGAGGTCGTTTCGGCCCCAAGGCCTCTAATCATTCGCTTTACCAGATGAAACTCGCACACGTTCGCGTAGGAACGAGCGAGTGCCAGCTATCCTGAGGGAAACTTCGGAGGGAACCAGCTACTAGATGGTTCGATTAGTCTTTCGCCCCTATACCCAGTTCCGACGATCGATTTGCACGTCAGAATCGCTACGGACCTCCATCAGGGTTTCCCCTGACTTCGTCCTGACCAGGCATAGTTCACCATCTTTCGGGTCCCAACGTGTACGCTCTAGGTGCGCCTCTTCTCGCAATGAGAACGAGACGCCCCGGGAGTGCGAGGCCGCATCGTAACGCGGCCGATCCTCCCTCGGTCGACGCGAAGGTCGACCTTCACTTTCATTCCGCCTTTAGGTTTCTTTCTCCCAATGACTCGCGCACATGTTAGACTCCTTGGTCCGTGTTTCAAGACGGGTCCTGAGAGTACCCAAAGCAGTAGCGTCGCCGACCGGTAATTCGAAGCTTGGCCAGTCCAAGGACACCGCCTGCTAACAGCTGGCCAGGCCCGGGGACGGCACCAGGTCCGTGCCTCCGGGTAAGAACTGACCGGGCTTGCGGCGGGCCTGACGCACACACATTCGAAAATGGATTGGTTGCGGCCCGATACCGTCAGAGTACCGTCGCGCAGCCGGCCGGGCGGCCGAGGGTCTGTCGCGTGCTCTGGGAGCAACGAAACAGGCAACCGCTCGGGCCGTAGACCGACACGCAACGGGTCGCGACGTTCTACTAGGGGAGAAGTGCACGACTACGTGGCCGGAACATTCGCCGCCGGTGGTGTACCCTCGGTAATGGTACCACGAAGGTCCACACCCGGAGTATCGCGCACCGACGGGAGCCAGCCTCGTCGACGATGAATCTCCCCATTCGATCTTTTGGGTTTCTCAGGTTTACCCCTGAACGGTTTCACGTACTCTTGAACTCTCTCTTCAAAGTTCTTTTCAACTTTCCCTCACGGTACTTGTTCGCTATCGGTCTCGTGGTTGTATTTAGCCTTAGATGGAGTTTACCACCCACTTAGGGTTGCACTCTCAAGCAACCCGACTCTATGGAGAGATCCTCCCGAAACGCGTACCGGTCGCTACGGGCCTGGCACCCTCTGCGGGTAAGTGGCCCCATTCAAGATGGACTTGGACGCGGTGCGACGTCACGGGATAAACGGATCCTCCTGAACACTACAATTCCCTGCGGCGGAACCGCGGGATTCAGTGCTGGGCTAATTCCTGTTCGCTCGCCGCTACTAAGGAAATCCTTGTTAGTTTCTTTTCCTCCGCTTAGTAATATGCTTAAATTCAGCGGGTAATCTCGCCTACTCTGAGGTCGTCGTCAATCGTTTTATTATATATTTGTGCCACCAGAGAAAAATAGGCTGAGAGAGACCGTGAAATGAAGAGAAGATATTTTGGAGAAGCGCGCGCGCGCGCTGCCTCCGGAATTATAAAATCGTGCTCCCTCTTTTGGATATTATTGTACCTCGAACGGGTCTCCCGGCGGGAGTACGGGGTGTGCGCGTAGTGGCGGTATCATCCCCGTACACATCCCGGCTCGTAGCCCGACGACGACGGATCGATGTGGATCGATCTCGTTGTATTATATATCCAGAGGTGCCATCGCACGATTCCAGAGGAAAGGTGTCTTTTCGTCGCGCACCGTCGATTCGATCCGCGAGACACTCGCGGAACGAGCACCGGTTTTTACTTTAACGTCCGTCCGCTATATTAGCTTTGAGATTCCGCTGTCCCTCACGCCTCGAGCAGTGTGACTCGAGCAGAGGGAACCGCCGAAAAATAAGCTTTTCCGTGGACTGGACGACCGGTGAGACGCGCGGTGGTCTCGTACACGATCGACCAACAACGCGACAAAGACAATGCGGCGCGCGATCGGGGAGACTCGTTCTTCCATTCTACGAATGAAGAGTCTCTCCCTCTCTTGCGCATTTCGCGCGGCATCAGCGCCTCTCGGTTCGTCGAAAGTTCCAGAAATCGCTCAGCCGCGCC
>CAWVQO010000590.1:0-10000 GCA_963932275.1 Andrena praecox
GGCAAAGCAATACGCCGCTGGCACTTAGAAAAAAAAAAATCGGCGGCAAAGCAATACGCCGCTGGCACTTAGAAAAAAAAAATCGGCGGCAAAGCAATACGCCGCTGGCACTTAGAAAAAAAATCGGCGGCAAAGCAATACGCCGCTGGCACTTAGAAAAAAAAAATCGGCGGCGAAGCAATACGCCGCTGGGACTTCGGCACCGTGGTCCGACCGACCACCAAATTCGACCAATCTTCGAAACAACCGTCGATCCTTGTTCCCCGTTGCATTGCGAACGTATTTCTCTAATGGTTCGACCGCGGTCGTCGTGCTCGTTTTTCGAGATAATCGCGAAAAACTCCAATCGCTCCGAAAATTTCAAAGTCCCGACACATCTCAGTCCTTCGGCACCGTCGTCCGACCGACCACCAAACTCGACCAATCTTCGAAACAACCATCGATCCTTGTTCCCCGTTGCATTGCGAACGTATTTCTCTAATGGTTCGACCGCGGTCGTCGTGCTTGTTTTCGAGATAATCGCGAAAAACTCCAATCGCTCCGAAAATTTCAAGTCCCGACAGATTTCAGTCCTTCGGCACCGTCGTCCGACCGACCACCAAACTCGACCAATCTTCGAAACAACCATCGATCCTTGTTCCCCGTTGCATTGCGAACGTATTTCTCTAATGGTTTCGACCGCGGTCGTCGTGCTCGTTTTCGAGATAATCGGGAAAAACTCCAATCGCTCCGAAAATTTCAAAGTCCCGACAGATTTCAGTCCTTCGGCACCGTGGTCCGACCGACCACCAAAATTCGACCAATCTTCGAAACAACCGTCGATCCTTGTTCCCCGTTGCATTGCGAACGTATTTCTCTAATGGTTCGACCGCGGTCGTCGTGCTCGGTTTCGAGATAATCGCGAAAAACTCCAATCGCTCCCGAAAATTTCAAAGTCCCGACACATCTCAGTCCTTCGGCACCGCCGTCCGACCGACCACCAAACTCGACCAATCTTCGAAACAACCATCGATCCTTGTTCCCCGTTGCATTGCGAACGTATTTCTCTAATGGTTCGACCGCGGTCGTCGTGCTCGGTTTCGAGATAATCGCGAAAAACTCCAATCGCTCCGAAAATTTCAAAGTCCCGACACATCTCAGTCCTTCGGCACCGCCGTCCGACCGACCACCAAACTCGACCAATCTTCGAAACAACCATCGATCCTTGTTCCCCGTTGCATTGCGAACGTATTTCTCTAATGGTTCGACCGCGGTCGTCGTGCTCGGTTTCGAGATAATCGCGAAAAACTCCAATCGCTCCGAAAATTTCAAAGTCCCGACACATCTCAGTCCTTCGGCACCGCCGTCCGACCGACCACCAAACTCGACCAATCTTCGAAACAACCATCGATCCTTGTTCCCCGTTGCATTGCGAACGTATTTCTCTAATGGTTCGACCGCGGTCGTCGTGCTCGGTTTCGAGATAATCGCGAAAAACTCCAATCGCTCCGAAAATTTCAAAGTCCCGACACATCTCAGTCCTTCGGCACCGCCGTCCGACCGACCACCAAACTCGACCAATCTTCGAAACAACCATCGATCCTTGTTCCCCGTTGCATTGCGAACGTATTTCTCTAATGGTTCGACCGCGGTCGTCGTGCTCGTTTTCGAGATAATCGCGAAAAACTCCAATCGCTCCGAAAATTTCAAAGTCCCGACAGATTTCAGTCCTTCGGCACCGTCGTCCGACCGACCATCAAATTCGACCAATCTTCGAAACAACCGTCGATCCTTGTTCCCCGTTGCATTGCGAACGTATTTCTCTAATGGTTCGACCGCGGTCGTCGTGCTCGTTTTCGAGATAATCGCGAAAAACTCCAATCGCTCCGAAAATTTCAAAGTCCCGAGAAATTATTTTCGAATGTTGTTTCGGACCGTGTATTTATCGTGTTAATGGTCGCGGCGATTGTTTATAATAATTCGTTCAGTCGGTTCACTCTTGGCCCCGGCGCTCTCCGCGGCTAAGTCCCAGCGTGCCAGGCGAACGGGCTGTTGTAGCGGCGGTTTACACCCATAAGCGCCCGTGCGTAAGGTACGGCGGCGCCGGCGTTCCGGCCGGCCGTTCGGTATCTATAAGGAGAGCGACGGTCCGAGCGTCTCGGTCGGAGCAGCGTTGGGCGCGTGGCTATTCTATGACCTCGGTTGAGAAGCAGTCACCGCTCCTCGAGATTCTGTCTCGACTGTTCTTGCCGTGTTGCGTTTCGGATTTCTCCACACAGCATTACCACGGGTCGGTGTCTAAGACCGAATGGCCCTTATGTGGTGAGCGTCCAAAAGTGACGTTGGTGACACGTATGCACTTATGTGTATGCTTGTACGACCTTATGCATTCAACTCTTTATCCACGCAGATGGACGATTTAAACTTTAACAAAACGCTAAGGAAGGCTAGCGTCGGGTACATATAAAGTATCGAACTATAAAAGTTCGAACTTTGAAAGAGGGAGAAAGTAGATACAAACCCAAGAGGTGTCAGATCTCGATATGCCTAGCGCGCACATTACGTGCCAACTCGTTATGACCAGCATGGCACGGTCCGCGCTTTCCCGTTTGCTCAGCATGCACTTGTCCGCGCTATTACGTACATGACCAGCGTGAATGATACGCGCTTTGTCGATTTGTCCAGCGTGTAGTGGTCCGTGCTTCTACGGTGGATGCTAGCGTGCGTGTACTCCGTGCTTCCCGGTGGATGCAGCGGCACGCGTGATACGCGCTTTATCGAGCATCCGATGCCATCCTTATATTTATGAAGGAAATATAATGAATTTTGTCTGTAACTGAGATCTTTCTGTGAACGTATATATGAAAGGCACATATCCGATTAAAATTTTAGTCAGTGGAAAAATCGAAACGATATGATGCCTCGAAGTATGATATAATTAAAAGGAGTGTGGAGAGAGAAAGGCACATATTATCCGAATTAGTCAGTGGAAAATCTAGGATGTATATGGTGTCTGGAAGAGAAGTAGAATAAGAGGGAGAGTGGAGAGAAGGCACACCACGTATCATCCGAGGAGTTAGTCAGTGGAAAATCCTGGGTGTGATATGTTGGGTGTCTCTGGAGGCGCACATATCCGAGATAGAGAATTTGTGGAACAAATCGAGGATATTGATGTGTCTAAAAACTGCACGCTGTTGTGCAAGTTTTATAAAATCAAAAATGAATGGGGCATCGTCGATCCGTCTCTAAAAGAGCGGACGACGCGATGAGAACGGAAAGAACACGAAAGTGTGTGTGAATTCGAAGAGAGAGGGAAGCTTCGCGAAGCTCCTGGTTGATCCTGCCAGTAGTCATATGCTTGTCTCAAAGATTAAGCCATGCATGTCTCAGTACATACCGTATTAAGGTGAAACCGCGAATGGCTCATTAAATCAGTTATGGTTCCTTAGATCGTACCCACATTTACTTGGATAACTGTGGTAATTCTAGAGCTAATACATGCAAAACAGAGTTCCGACCAGAGATGGAAGGAACGCTTTTATTAGATCAAAACCAATCGGTGGCGGATGGTTTGCCGTCCGTCCCATCGTTTGCTTTGGTGACTCTGAATAACTTTGTGCTGATCGCATGGTCATCTAGCACCGGCGACGCATCTTTCAAATGTCTGCCTTATCAACTGTCGATGGTAGGTTCTGCGCCTACCATGGTTGTAACGGGTAACGGGGAATCAGGGTTCGATTCCGGAGAGGGAGCCTGAGAAACGGCTACCACATCCAAGGAAGGCAGCAGGCGCGCAAATTACCCACTCCCGGCACGGGAGGTAGTGACGAAAATAACGATACGGGACTCATCCGAGGCCCCGTAATCGGAATGAGTACACTTTAAATCCTTTAACAAGGATCCATTGGAGGGCAAGTCTTGTGCCAGCAGCCGCGGTTAATTCCAGCTCCAATAGCGTATATTAAAGTTGTTGCGGTTAAAAAGCTCGTAGTTGAATCTGTGTGTCACAGTGTCGGTTCACCGCTCGCGTTGTTTAACTGGCATTATGTGGTACGTCCTACCGGTGGGCTTAGCTCTTCACGGGGCGGGTCCAACTAATATCCCATCGCGGTGCTCTTCACTGAGTGTCGAGGTGGGCCGGTACGTTTACTTTGAACAAATTAGAGTGCTCAAAGCAGGCTACCTTCGCCTGAATACTGTGTGCATGGAATAATGGAATAGGACCTCGGTTCTATTTTGTTGGTTTTCGGAACCCCGAGGTAATGATTAATAGGGACAGATGGGGGCATTCGTATTGCGACGTTAGAGGTGAAATTCTTGGATCGTCGCAAGACGGACAGAAGCGAAAGCATTTGCCAAAAATGTTTTCATTAATCAAGAACGAAAGTTAGAGGTTCGAAGGCGATCAGATACCGCCCTAGTTCTAACCATAAACGATGCCAGCTAGCGATCCGCCGAAGTTCCTCCGATGACTCGGCGGGCAGCTTCCGGGAAACCAAAGCTTTTGGGTTCCGGGGGAAGTATGGTTGCAAAGCTGAAACTTAAAGGAATTGACGGAAGGGCACCACCAGGAGTGGAGCCTGCGGCTTAATTTGACTCAACACGGGAAACCTCACCAGGCCCGGACACCGGAAGGATTGACAGATTTATAGCTCTTTCTTGATTCGGTGGGTGGTGGTGCATGGCCGTTCTTAGTTGGTGGAGCGATTTGTCTGGTTAATTCCGATAACGAACGAGACTCTAGCCTGCTAAATAGACGTAACTTATGGTATCACGAAGGTCCCCGACTTCGGTCGGTGGGTTTTTACTACCAACGTACAAACAAATCTTCTTAGAGGGACAGGCGGCTTCTAGCCGCACGAGATTGAGCAATAACAGGTCTGTGATGCCCTTAGATGTTCTGGGCCGCACGCGCGCTACACTGAAGGAATCAGCGTGTTTTCCCTGGCCGAAAGGCCCGGGTAACCCGCTGAACCTCCTTCGTGCTAGGGATTGGGGCTTGCAATTATTCCCCATGAACGAGGAATTCCCAGTAAGCGCGAGTCATAAGCTCGCGTTGATTACGTCCCTGCCCTTTGTACACACCGCCCGTCGCTACTACCGATTGAATGATTTAGTGAGGTCTTCGGACTGGTGCGCGGCAATGTCTCGGCATTGCCGATGTTGCCGGGAAGATGACCAAACTTGATCATTTAGAGGAAGTAAAAGTCGTAACAAGGTTTCCGTAGGTGAACCTGCGGAAGGATCATTAACAAGGCTCAGAGAGCAAAAAAGCAAAAAGCTTGAATCGTAACTATGCAAAAACTAATATAAATGCGAATGCATTTATAAACAGATACCAAAAACTAAATGCGGATGCATTTAAACAGATACCAAAAACGAAATGCGAACGCATTTCTGTATATATTATAGCACCGCGTGGCACGGCTTACGCCGCGGAGGTCGCTACGGACGGAGAACCTGGTTTCTCACCGCGACGCTCCCGTCCGCTGCCATCGGTGAAGCGCAAAGAGCCGAAGCGCGCCAGACCGCCAGACCGCGGCGCCCCCTCTATGAGAACGGGACGATAATACGAACGCAATCACGAGTGCGCTCGCGCGAGGTTTCTCGAGAGGCCGTCGTTAACTGGATCGGGAAGCAAAACAAGACCCGTCGTTGCGATCGTGCCTCCGGTAATCCGCCGCCTCGTCGATTCGCGTTCACCTCGTATCGGAGGCGTGTGCCGCCGTGTTATGTACACACGATACTTACCGTCTGCGCGTGTGTCTGCGCGAGCGTGTACGCTCGTATCGAGAAAGGAGAGTCACTCGCGACCCAAGACAGGGATGAAAACACACCGCAAGCGCCCCGAGTGGGGTTAAGTAAAGCGCGCGAGAGAGGAGAGGGCAGAGGAACGAGCCGCCGTCGAAGCCTCCTGTGCTTCGCGACGTTTCGCGATCTCTCTCTCTCGACACGACGCTTCTTCCACTCGCATCCCGCTTCCTCAGTTTTGGTCGCGCTCTCCGAAAAGAAGTCCTGTGACACGACGGACCCTCTCCTCGGAGAGGACCCGGCGGGTAACCTAGGGCGGCTCGCACATCCATCGCGTGGACGTGCGTCCCCGGTACCGCTCGCTTAATCGCGCCCCGATAGCCAAAAAAGGACCGGCTGTGAAGCTTCGATAGCGAAAGTCCGATTGGACCGATCGAAGCCCCGGCCGTGCGTCCGCTCTCGGGGGAGCGTGTGGGGAGGACGCTGACGCGTGCGGTGGCCCGCCCGCAGAGTACGCGATTTTACGGTTCTCGTAATCCGTGTATCTCGAAGGTTTTTAAATGAATTTGTACGCTCGGCCGTCGGACGTGTCGCGCGGTGTTTCCGCGTTACGCTTCGACGGTTCCCGTCCTGGACACAAATCTCACACAGTGTCGTCAACGCTGGCGACGCCCGGACCTCCTTCGCGCGCTGGTTGGAGGCGCCACGGGCCTCGGCTTCATCCGAACCGAGAACAAAGATATAACGAACATATTTAATAACACGATTACCCTGAACGGTGGATCACTTGGCTCGTGGGTCGATGAAGAACGCAGCTAATTGCGCGTCAACGTGTGAACTGCAGGACACATGAACATCGACATTTCGAACGCACATTGCGGTCCACGGATACAATTCCTGGACCACGCCTGGCTGAGGGTCGTTATCGCATACAAAAGACTGCTTGCGTCGGTTCTCCGTATATAATATCATCCTCGCCGTCTCGCGTTTCCGACGATGTAACGCGTTTCGGAGTCGGGTCGATGGTACACGCGAGATACGCGACGTACGAGCGAAAGTTGGGCCGTTCGTCGGTGTTTGCCACGGCTCGCGTGAGAATCGCGTGAAGCGTGTACTCTCTCTCTCCCGTGCGAGAAGCAGAGAGAGGCGAATGTGATGAGAATGATCGTGCGGACTCGCGTGCGTGCTTTCACGGCGTCGTGCGTCGTTGTTTTACAACGACCGCCCGTGTGCTTGGCACCGCTCCCTGGATCATCACACACAGAGCAGCCTCTCCGCTCGCACCGGGGTGTGTGTAGATTTGCCTTCACGTTCCGCGCGAGATCTTTTACCGTGCTCCCGACGTCGCCTGAAATGAAAAATTTGTCCTGAGAAAGAGACCAAAGAGAAAAGGGGAGAGCAGCAGCGAGAGATGATAGAGAAGAGAGGAAAGAGCAGTGCGCGGCATATCGTGCGCCGATCGATCTATATCGTCGGGTTCACGCGGCCCCAGGGATTTTATAAAGAGGAGGGTCGTCGTTGACAAGTGAGAGAAGTGTTGTCAGTCAATCTATATAACACCGAGGGCACAACACACACTCGTTCTTCGGGACGCCGTGAAGATCCAAGGGTGTACAATGAGAAAATAGAGGCGCTGTGCGGGATGATAAATAAACCACGCGTCAACAGGATATCGGGTCGATGTATTTCCCCGTAGTTGCGCGTGTCCTCGCCTAGCCCTATTCATTTTCTCCCTATGGCCACGTTCCGTCGACACACAAAAGAGTGTTTGCGCCAAACATCCGATGAAGAGAGATTGCTCCACACTCGTCGCTTTTCTTAACGTTTCTGTACCCCCGGAATCCTCCTTGGCGCGGCTGAGCGATTTCTGGAACTTTCGACGAACCGAGAGGCGCTGATGCCGCGCGAAATGCGCAAGAGAGGGAGAGACTCTTCATTCGTAGAATGGAAGAACGAGTCTCCCCGATCGCGCGCCGCATTGTCTTTGTCGCGTTGTTGGTCGATCGTGTACGAGACCACCGCGCGTCTCACCGGTCGTCCAGTCCACGGAAAAGCTTATTTTTCGGCGGTTCCCTCTGCTCGAGTCACACTGCTCGAGGCGTGAGGGACAGCGGAATCTCAAAGCTAATATAGCGGACGGACGTTAAAGTAAAAACCGGTGCTCGTTCCGCGAGTGTCTCGCGGATCGAATCGACGGTGCGCGACGAAAAGACACCTTTCCTCTGGAATCGTGCGATGGCACCTCTGGATATATAATACAACGAGATCGATCCACATCGATCCGTCGTCGTCGGGCTACGAGCCGGGATGTGTACGGGGATGATACCGCCACTACGCGCACACCCCGTACTCCCGCCGGGAGACCCGTTCGAGGTACAATAATATCCAAAAGAGGGAGCACGATTTTATAATTCCGGAGGCAGCGCGCGCGCGCGCTTCTCCAAAATATCTTCTCTTCATTTCACGGTCTCTCTCAGCCTATTTTTCTCTGGTGGCACAAATATATAATAAAACGATTGACGACGACCTCAGAGTAGGCGAGATTACCCGCTGAATTTAAGCATATTACTAAGCGGAGGAAAAGAAACTAACAAGGATTTCCTTAGTAGCGGCGAGCGAACAGGAATTAGCCCAGCACTGAATCCCGCGGTTCCGCCGCAGGGAATTGTAGTGTTCAGGAGGATCCGTTTATCCCGTGACGTCGCACCGCGTCCAAGTCCATCTTGAATGGGGCCACTTACCCGCAGAGGGTGCCAGGCCCGTAGCGACCGGTACGCGTTTCGGGAGGATCTCTCCATAGAGTCGGGTTGCTTGAGAGTGCAACCCTAAGTGGGTGGTAAACTCCATCTAAGGCTAAATACAACCACGAGACCGATAGCGAACAAGTACCGTGAGGGAAAGTTGAAAAGAACTTTGAAGAGAGAGTTCAAGAGTACGTGAAACCGTTCAGGGGTAAACCTGAGAAACCCAAAAGATCGAATGGGGAGATTCATCGTCGACGAGGCTGGCTCCCGTCGGTGCGCGATACTCCGGGTGTGGACCTTCGTGGTACCATTACCGAGGGTACACCACCGGCGGCGAATGTTCCGGCCACGTAGTCGTGCACTTCTCCCCTAGTAGAACGTCGCGACCCGTTGCGTGTCGGTCTACGGCCCGAGCGGTTGCCTGTTTCGTTGCTCCCAGAGCACGCGACAGACCCTCGGCCGCCAGGCCGGCTGCGCGACGGTACTCTGACGGTATCGGGCCGCAACCAATCCATTTTCGAATGTGTGTGCGTCAGGCCCGCCGCAAGCCCGGTCAGTTCTTACCCGGAGGCACGGACCTGGTGCCGTCCCCGGGCCTGGCCAGCTGTTAGCAGGCGGTGTCCTTGGACTGGCCAAGCTTCGAATTACCGGTCGGCGACGCTACTGCTTTGGGTACTCTCAGGACCCGTCTTGAAACACGGACCAAGGAGTCTAACATGTGCGCGAGTCATTGGGAGAAAGAAACCTAAAGGCGGAATGAAAGTGAAGGTCGACCTTCGCGTCGACCGAGGGAGGATCGGCCGCGTTACGATGCGGCCTCGCACTCCCGGGGCGTCTCGTTCTCATTGCGAGAAGAGGCGCACCTAGAGCGTACACGTTGGGACCCGAAAGATGGTGAACTATGCCTGGTCAGGACGAAGTCAGGGGAAACCCTGATGGAGGTCCGTAGCGATTCTGACGTGCAAATCGATCGTCGGAACTGGGTATAGGGGCGAAAGACTAATCGAACCATCTAGTAGCTGGTTCCCTCCGAAGTTTCCCTCAGGATAGCTGGCACTCGCTCGTTCCTACGCGAACGTGTGCGAGTTTCATCTGGTAAAGCGAATGATTAGAGGCCTTGGGGCCGAAACGACCTCAACCTATTCTCAAACTTTAAATGGGTGAGATCTCTGGCTTGCTTGGATCATGAAGCCACGAGATTACAATTGAATCAGAGTGCCAAGTGGGCCAATTTTGGTAAGCAGAACTGGCGCTGTGGGATGAACCAAACGCAGAGTTAAGGCGCCTAAGTCGACGCTTATGGGATACCATGAAAGGCGTTGGTTGCTTAAGACAGCAGGACGGTGGCCATGGAAGTCGGAATCCGCTAAGGAGTGTGTAACAACTCACCTGCCGAAGCAACTAGCCCTGAAAATGGATGGCGCTGAAGCGTCGCGCCTATACTCCGCCGTCAGCGGCAAGTGGGGAGGGACGTGCCACCCGCTCGCGGGTGACCGTCCTCCATGAAGCCCTGACGAGTAGGAGGG
>CAWVQO010000590.1:15000-18477 GCA_963932275.1 Andrena praecox
CGTCGGGTACATATAAAGTATCGAACTATAAAAGTTCGAACTTTGAAAGAGGGAGAAAGTAGATACAAACCCAAGAGGTGTCAGATCTCGATATGCCTAGCGCGCACATTACGTGCCAACTCGTTATGACCAGCATGGCACGGTCCGCGCTTTCCCGTTTGCTCAGCATGCACTTGTCCGCGCTATTACGTACATGACCAGCGTGAATGATACGCGCTTTGTCGATTTGTCCAGCGTGTAGTGGTCCGTGCTTCTACGGTGGATGCTAGCGTGCGTGTACTCCGTGCTTCCCGGTGGATGCAGCGGCACGCGTGATACGCGCTTTATCGAGCATCCGATGCCATCCTTATATTTATGAAGGAAATATAATGAATTTTGTCTGTAACTGAGATCTTTCTGTGAACGTATATATGAAAGGCACATATCCGATTAAAATTTTAGTCAGTGGAAAAATCGAAACGATATGATGCCTCGAAGTATGATATAATTAAAAGGAGTGTGGAGAGAGAAAGGCACATATTATCCGAATTAGTCAGTGGAAAATCTAGGATGTATATGGTGTCTGGAAGAGAAGTAGAATAAGAGGGAGAGTGGAGAGAAGGCACACCACGTATCATCCGAGGAGTTAGTCAGTGGAAAATCCTGGGTGTGATATGTTGGGTGTCTCTGGAGGCGCACATATCCGAGATAGAGAATTTGTGGAACAAATCGAGGATATTGATGTGTCTAAAACTGCACGCTGTTGTGCAAGTTTTATAAAATCAAAAATGAATGGGGCATCGTCGATCCGTCTCTAAAAGAGCGGACGACGCGATGAGAACGGAAAGAACACGAAAGTGTGTGTGAATTCGAAGAGAGAGGGAAGCTTCGCGAAGCTCCCTGGTTGATCCTGCCAGTAGTCATATGCTTGTCTCAAAGATTAAGCCATGCATGTCTCAGTACATACCGTATTAAGGTGAAACCGCGAATGGCTCATTAAATCAGTTATGGTTCCTTAGATCGTACCCACATTTACTTGGATAACTGTGGTAATTCTAGAGCTAATACATGCAAAACAGAGTTCCGACCAGAGATGGAAGGAACGCTTTTATTAGATCAAAACCAATCGGTGGCGGATGGTTTGCCGTCCGTCCCATCGTTTGCTTTGGTGACTCTGAATAACTTTGTGCTGATCGCATGGTCATCTAGCACCGGCGACGCATCTTTCAAATGTCTGCCTTATCAACTGTCGATGGTAGGTTCTGCGCCTACCATGGTTGTAACGGGTAACGGGGAATCAGGGTTCGATTCCGGAGAGGGAGCCTGAGAAACGGCTACCACATCCAAGGAAGGCAGCAGGCGCGCAAATTACCCACTCCCGGCACGGGGAGGTAGTGACGAAAAATAACGATACGGGACTCATCCGAGGCCCCGTAATCGGAATGAGTACACTTTAAATCCTTTAACAAGGATCCATTGGAGGGCAAGTCTGGTGCCAGCAGCCGCGGTAATTCCAGCTCCAATAGCGTATATTAAAGTTGTTGCGGTTAAAAAGCTCGTAGTTGAATCTGTGTGTCACAGTGTCGGTTCACCGCTCGCGGTGTTTAACTGGCATTATGTGGTACGTCCTACCGGTGGGCTTAGCTCTTCACGGGGCGGTCCAACTAATATCCCATCGCGGTGCTCTTCACTGAGTGTCGAGGTGGGCCGGTACGTTTACTTTGAACAAATTAGAGTGCTCAAAGCAGGCTACCTTCGCCTGAATACTGTGTGCATGGAATAATGGAATAGGACCTCGGTTCTATTTTGTTGGTTTTCGGAACCCCGAGGTAATGATTAATAGGGACAGATGGGGGCATTCGTATTGCGACGTTAGAGGTGAAATTCTTGGATCGTCGCAAGACGGACAGAAGCGAAAGCATTTGCCAAAAATGTTTTCATTAATCAAGAACGAAAGTTAGAGGTTCGAAGGCGATCAGATACCGCCCTAGTTCTAACCATAAACGATGCCAGCTAGCGATCCGCCGAAGTTCCTCCGATGACTCGGCGGGCAGCTTCCGGGAAACCAAAGCTTTTGGGTTCCGGGGGAAGTATGGTTGCAAAGCTGAAACTTAAAGGAATTGACGGAAGGGCACCACCAGGAGTGGAGCCTGCGGCTTAATTTGACTCAACACGGGAAACCTCACCAGGCCCGGACACCGGAAGGATTGACAGATTTATAGCTCTTTCTTGATTCGGTGGGTGGTGGTGCATGGCCGTTCTTAGTTGGTGGAGCGATTTGTCTGGTTAATTCCGATAACGAACGAGACTCTAGCCTGCTAAATAGACGTAACTTATGGTATCACGAAGGTCCCCGACTTCGGTCGGTGGGTTTTTACTACCAACGTACAAACAAATCTTCTTAGAGGGACAGGCGGCTTCTAGCCGCACGAGATTGAGCAATAACAGGTCTGTGATGCCCTTAGATGTTCTGGGCCGCACGCGCGCTACACTGAAGGAATCAGCGTGTTTTCCCTGGCCGAAAGGCCCGGGTAACCCGCTGAACCTCCTTCGTGCTAGGGATTGGGGCTTGCAATTATTCCCCATGAACGAGGAATTCCCAGTAAGCGCGAGTCATAAGCTCGCGTTGATTACGTCCCTGCCCTTTGTACACACCGCCCGTCGCTACTACCGATTGAATGATTTAGTGAGGTCTTCGGACTGGTGCGCGGCAATGTCTCGGCATTGCCGATGTTGCCGGGAAGATGACCAAACTTGATCATTTAGAGGAAGTAAAAGTCGTAACAAGGTTTCCGTAGGTGAACCTGCGGAAGGATCATTAACAAGGCTCAGAGAGCAAAAAAGCAAAAAGCTTGAATCGTAACTATGCAAAAACTAATATAAATGCGAATGCATTTATAAACAGATACCAAAAACTAAATGCGGATGCATTTAAACAGATACCAAAAACGAAATGCGAACGCATTTCTGTATATATTATAGCACCGCGTGGCACGGCTTACGCCGCGGAGGTCGCTACGGACGGAGAACCTGGTTTCTCACCGCGACGCTCCCGTCCGCTGCCATCGGTGAAGCGCAAAGAGCCGAAGCGCGCCAGACCGCCAGACCGCGGCGCCCCCTCTATGAGAACGGGACGATAATACGAACGCAATCACGAGTGCGCTCGCGCGAGGTTTCTCGAGAGGCCGTCGTTAACTGGATCGGGAAGCAAAACAAGACCCGTCGTTGCGATCGTGCCTCCGGTAATCCGCCGCCTCGTCGATTCGCGTTCACCTCGTATCGGAGGCGTGTGCCGCCGTGTTATGTACACACGATACTTACCGTCTGCGCGTGTGTCTGCGCGAGCGTGTACGCTCGTATCGAGAAAGGAGAGTCACTCGCGACCCAAGACAGGGATGAAAACACACCGCAAGCGCCCCGAGTGGGGTTAAGTAAAGCGCGCGAGAGAGGAGAGGGCAGAGGAACGAGCCGCCGTCGAAGCCTCCTGTGCTTCGCGAC
>CAWVQO010000591.1:0-10093 GCA_963932275.1 Andrena praecox
GGGGCAGATGCTGTTTATGAATCCAGGTTTTGTATCGCAGTGGACCCTTCATGAAAGTTGTAGACCTACACGAATAGATGACTCGGGGTTGTTGAATCATGCAATTTGAAAACAGAAGCTCAAGATATTCGCGTTTCAATGTCTAGTCTTGCTCGGTTTTGGACCGAGCATATTGGGGCAGATTCTGTTTATGAATCCAGGTTTTGTCTCGAGCTGGACCCTTCATGAAAGTTGTAGGTATACACGAATAGATAACTCTGGATTCTTGAATCATGCAATTTTGAAAACCAGAAGGTCAAGATATTCGCGTTTCAATGTCTAGTCTTGCTCGGTTTTGGACCGAGCATATTGGGGCATATTCTGTTTATGAATCCAGGTTTTGTCACGAGTCGGACTCTTCAAAAAGTTATAGGCCTACACGAATAGATGACTCTAGATTTTTGAATCATGCAATTTGAAAACCAGAAGCTCAAGATATTCGCGTTTCAATGTCTAGTCTTGCTCGGTTTTGGACGGAGCATATTGGGGCAGATGCTGTTTATGAATCCAGGTTTTGTCTCGCAGTGGACCCTTCATGAAAGTTGTAGGCCTACACGAATAGATGACTCTGGGTTTTTGAATCATGCAATTAGAAAACCAGAAGCTCAAGATATTCGCGTTTCAATGTCTAGTCTTGCTCGGTTTTGGACCGAGCATATTGGGGCAGATTTCTGTTTATGAATCCAGGTTTTTGTCACGAGCCGGACTCTTCAAAAAGTTATAGGCCTACACGAATAGATGACTCTAGATTTTTGAATCATGCAATTTGAAAACCAGAAGCTCAAGATATTCGCGTTTCAATGTCTAGTCTTGCTCGGTTTTGGACCGAGCATATTGGGGCAGATTCTGTTTATGAATCCAGGTTTTGTCTCGAGCTGGACCCTTCATGAAAGTTGTAGGTATACACGAATAGATAACTCTGATTCTTGAATCATGCAATTTGAAAACCAGAAGGTCAAGATATTTGCGTTTCAATGTCTAGTCCTTGCTCGGTTTTGGACCGAGCATATTGGGGCATATTCTGTTTATGAATCCAGGTTTTGTCTCGCAGTTGACCCTTCAAAAAGTTGTAGGCCTACACGAATAGATGACTCTGGATTTTTGAATCATGCAATTTGAAAACCAAAAGCTCAAGATATGCGCGTTTCAATGTCTAGTCTTGCTCGGTTTTGGACCGGGCAAATTGGGGCAGATTCTGTTTATGAATCCAGGTTTTGTCTCGCAGTGGACCCTTCATGAAAGTTGTAGGCCTACACAAATAGATGACTCTGGGTTTTTGAATCATGCAATTTGAAAACCAGAAGCTCAAGATATTCGCGTTTCAATGTCTAGTCTTGCTCGGTTTTGGACCGAGCATATTGGGGCAGATTCTGTTTATGAATCCAGGTTTTGTCTCGAGCTGGACCCTTCATGAAAGTTGTAGGTATACACGAATAGATAACTCTGGATTCTTGAATCATGCAATTTGAAAACCAGAAGGTCAAGATATTTGCGTTTCAATGTCTAGTCTTGCTCGGTTTTGGACCGAGCATATTGGGGCATATTCTGTTTATGAATCCAGGTTTTGTCTCGCAGTTGACCCTTCAAAAAGTTGTAGGCCTACACGAATAGATGACTCTGGATTTTTGAATCATGCAATTTGAAAACCAGAAGCTCAAGATATGCGCGTTTCAATGTCTAGTCTTGCTCGGTTTTGGACCGGGCATATTGGGGCAGATGCTGTTTATGAATCCAGGTTTTGTCTCGCAGTGGACCCTTCATGAAAGTTGTAGGCCTACACAAATAGATGACTCTGGGTTTTTCAATCATGCAATTTGAAAACCAGAAGCTCAAGATACTCGCGTTTCAATGTCTAGTCTTGCTCGGTTTTGGACCGGGCATATTGGGGCAGATGCTGTTTATGAATCCAGGTTTTGTCTCGCAGTGGACCCTTCATGAAAGTTGTAGGCCTACACAAATAGATGACTCTGGGTTTTTGAATCATGCAATTTGAAAACCAGAAGCTCAAGATATTCGCGTTTCAATGTCTAGTCTTGCTCGGTTTTGGACCGAGCATATTGGGGCAGATGCTGTTTATGAATCCAGGTTTTGTATCGCAGTGGACCCTTCATGAAAGTTGTAGACCTACACGAATAGATGACTCGGGATTCTTGAATCATGCAATTTGAAAACCAGAAGGTCAAGATATTCGCGTTTCAATGTCTAGTCTTGCTCGGTTTTGGACCGAGCATATTGGGGCATATTCTGTTTATGAATCCAGGTTTTGTCACGAGCCGGACTCTTCAAAAAGTTATAGGCCTACACGAATAGATGACTCTAGATTTTTGAATCATGCAATTTGAAAACCAGAAGCTCAAGATATTCGCGTTTCAATGTCTAGTCTTGCTCGGTTTTGGACGGAGCATATTGGGGCAGATGCTGTTTATGAATCCAGGTTTTGTCTCGCAGTGGACCCTTCATGAAAGTTGTAGGCCTACACGAATAGATGACTCTGGGTTTTTGAATCATGCAATTAGAAAACCAGAAGCTCAAGATATTCGCGTTTCAATGTCTAGTCTTGCTCGGTTTTGGACCGAGCATATTGGGGCAGATTCTGTTTATGAATCCAGGTTTTGTCACGAGCCGGACTCTTCAAAAAGTTATAGGCCTACACGAATAGATGACTCTAGATTTTTGAATCATGCATTTGAAAACCAGAAGCTCAAGATATTCGCGTTTCAATGTCTAGTCTTGCTCGGTTTTGGACCGAGCATATTGGGGCAGATTCTGTTTATGATCCAGGTTTGTCTCGAGCTGGACCCTTCATGAAAGTTGTAGGTATACACGAATAGATAACTCTGGATTCTTGAATCATGCAATTTGAAAACCAGAAGGTCAAGATATTTGCGTTTCAATGTCTAGTCTTGCTCGGTTTTGGACCGAGCATATTGGGGCATATTCTGTTTATGAATCCAGGTTTTGTCTCGCAGTTGACCCTTCAAAAAGTTGTAGGCCTACATGAATAGATGACTCTGGATTTTTGAATCATGCAATTTGAAAACCAGAAGCTCAAGATATGCGCGTTTCAATGTCTAGTCTTGCTCGGTTTTGGACCGGGCAAATTGGGGCAGATTCTGTTTATGAATCCAGGTTTTGTCTCGCAGTGGACCCTTCATGAAAGTTGTAGGCCTACACAAATAGATGACTCTGGGTTTTTGAATCATGCAATTTGAAAACCAGAAGCTCAAGATATTCGCGTTTCAATGTCTAGTCTTGCTCGGTTTTGGACCGAGCATATTGGGGCAGATTCTGTTTATTAATCCAGGTTTTGTCTCGAGCTGGACCCTTCATGAAAGTTGTAGGTATACACGAATAGATAACTCTGGATTCTTGAATCATGCAATTTGAAAACCAGAAGGTCAAGATATTTGCGTTTCAATGTCTAGTCTTGCTCGGTTTTGGACCGAGCATATTGGGGCATATTCTGTTTATGAATCCAGGTTTGTCTCGCAGTTGACCCTTCAAAAGTTGTAGGCCTACACGAATAGATGACTCTGGATTTTTGAATCATGCAATTTGAAAACCAGAAGCTCAAGATATGCGCGTTTCAATGTCTAGTCTTGCTCGGTTTTGGACCGGGCATATTGGGGCAGATGCATGCTGTTTATGAATCCAGGTTTTGTCTCGCAGTGGACCCTTCATGAAAGTTGTAGGCCTACACAAATAGATGACTCTGGGTTTTTGAATCATGCAATTTGAAAACCAGAAGCTCAAGATATTCGCGTTTCAATGTCTAGTCTTGCTCGGTTTTGGACCGAGCATATTGGGGCAGATGCTGTTTATGAATCCAAGTTTTGTCTCGCAGTGGACCCTTCATGAAAGTTGTAGGCCTACACAAATAGATGACTCTGGGTTTTTGAATCATGCAATTTGAAAACCAGAAGCTCAAGATATTCGCGTTTCAATGTTTAGTCTTGCTCGGTTTTGGACCGAGCATATTCGGGCAGATGCTGTTTATGAATCCAGGTTTTGTATCGCAGTGGACCCTTCATGAAAGTTGTAGACCTACACGAATAGATGACTTGGGGTTGTTGAATCATGCAATTTGAAAACCAGAAGCTCAAGATATTCGCGTTTCAATGTCTAGTCTTGCTCGGTTTTGGACCGAGCATATTGGGGCAGATTCTGTTTATGAATCCAGGTTTTGTCTCGAGCTGGACCCTTCATGAAAGTTGTAGGTATACACGAATAGATAACTCTGGATTCTTGAATCATGCAATTTGAAAACCAGAAGGTCAAGATATTCGCGTTTCAATGTCTAGTCTTGCTCGGTTTTGGACCGAGCATATTGGGGCATATTCTGTTTATGAATCCAGGTTTTGTCACGAGCCGGACTCTTCAAAAAGTTATAGGCCTACACGAATAGATGACTCTAGATTTTTGAATCATGCAATTTGAAAACCAGAAGCTCAAGATATTCGCGTTTCAATGTCTAGTCTTGCTCTGTTTTGGACGGAGCATATTGGGGCAGATGCTGTTTATGAATCCAGGTTTTGTCTCGCAGTGGACCCTTCATGAAAGTTGTAGGCCTACACGAATAGATGACTCTGGGTTTTTGAATCATGCAATTAGAAAACCAGAAGCTCAAGATATTCGCGTTTCAATGTCTAGTCTTGCTCGGTTTTGGACCGAGCATATTGGGGCAGATTCTGTTTATGAATCCAGGTTTTGTCACGAGCCGGACTCTTCAAAAAGTTATAGGCCTACACGAATAGATGACTCTAGATTTTTGAATCATGCAATTTGAAAACCAGAAGCTCAAGATATTCGCGTTTCAATGTCTAGTCTTGCTCGGTTTTGGACCGAGCATATTGGGGCAGATTCTGTTTATGAATCCAGGTTTTGTCTCGAGCTGGACCCTTCATGAAAGTTGTAGGTATACACGAATAGATAACTCTGGATTCTTGAATCATGCAATTTGAAAACCAGAAGGTCAAGATATTTGCGTTTCAATGTCTAGTCTTGCTCGGTTTTGGACCGAGCATATTGGGGCATATTCTGTTTATGAATCCAGGTTTTGTCTCGCAGTTGACCCTTCAAAAAGTTGTAGGCCTACACGAATAGATGACTCTGGATTTTTGAATCATGCAATTTGAAAACCAGAAGCTCAAGATATGCGCGTTTCAATGTCTAGTCTTGCTCGGTTTTGGACCGGGCAAATTGGGGCAGATTCTGTTTATGAATCCAGGTTTTGTCTCGCAGTGGACCCTTCATGAAAGTTGTAGGCCTACACAAATAGATGACTCTGGGTTTTTGAATCATGCAATTTGAAAACCAGAAGCTCAAGATATTCGCGTTTCAATGTCTAGTCTTGCTCGGTTTTGGACCGAGCATATTGGGGCAGATTCTGTTTATGAATCCAGGTTTTGTCTCGAGCTGGACCCTTCATGAAAGTTGTAGGTATACACGAATAGATAACTCTGGATTCTTGAATCATGCAATTTGAAAACCAGAAGGTCAAGATATTTGCGTTTCAATGTCTAGTCTTGCTCGGTTTTGGACCGAGCATATTGGGGCATATTCTGTTTATGAATCCAGGTTTTGTCTCGCAGTTGACCCTTCAAAAAGTTGTAGGCCTACACGAATAGATGACTCTGGATTTTTGAATCATGCAATTTGAAAACCAGAAGCTCAAGATATGCGCGTTTCAATGTCTAGTCTTGCTCGGTTTTGGACCGGGCATATTGGGGCAGATGCTGTTTATGAATCCAGGTTTTGTCTCGCAGTGGACCCTTCATGAAAGTTGTAGGCCTACACAAATAGATGACTCTGGGTTTTTGAATCATGCAATTTGAAAACCAGAAGCTCAAGATATTCGCGTTTCAATGTCTAGTCTTGCTCGGTTTTGGACCGAGCATATTGGGGCAGATGCTGTTTATGAATCCAAGTTTTGTCTCGCAGTGGACCCTTCATGAAAGTTGTAGGCCTACACAAATAGATGACTCTGGGTTTTTGAATCATGCAATTTGAAAACCAGAAGCTCAAGATATTCGCGTTTCAATGTTTAGTCTTGCTCGGTTTTGGACCGAGCATATTCGGGCAGATGCTGTTTATGAATCCAGGTTTTGTATCGCAGTGGACCCTTCATGAAAGTTGTAGACCTACACGAATAGATGACTTGGGGTTGTTGAATCATGCAATTTGAAAACCAGAAGCTCAAGATATTCGCGTTTCAATGTCTAGTCTTGCTCGGTTTTGGACCGAGCATATTGGGGCAGATTCTGTTTATGAATCCAGGTTTTGTCTCGAGCTGGACCCTTCATGAAAGTTGTAGGTATACACGAATAGATAACTCTGGATTCTTGAATCATGCAATTTGAAAACCAGAAGGTCAACATATTCGCGTTTCAATGTCTAGTCTTGCTCGGTTTTGGACCGAGCATATTGGGGCATATTCTGTTTATGAATCCAGGTTTTGTCTCGCAGTGGACCCTTCATGAAAGTTGTAGGTATACACGAATAGATGACTCGGGGTTGTTGAATCATGCAATTTGAAAACCAGAATCTCAAGATATTCGTGTTTCAATGTCTAGTCTTGCTCGGTTTTGGACGGAGCATATTGGGGCAGATGCTGTTTATGAATCCAGGTTTTGTCTCGCAGTGGACCCTGCATGAAAGTTGTAGGCCTACACAAATAGATGACTCTGGGTTTTTGAATCATGCAATTTGAAAACCAGAAGCTCAAGATATTCGCGTTTCAATGTCTAGTCTTGCTCGGTTTTGGACCGAGCATATTGGGGCAGATTCTGTTTATGAATCCAGGTTTTGTCTCGAGCTGGACCCTTCATGAAAGTTGTAGGCCTACACAAATAGATGACTCTGGGTTTTTGAATCATGCAATTTGAAAACCAGAAGCTCAAGATATTCGCGTTTCAATGTCTAGTCTTGCTCGGTTTTGGACCGAGCATATTGGGGCAGATGCTGTTTATGAATCCAAGTTTTGTCTCGCAGTGGACCCTTCATGAAAGTTGTAGGCCTACACAAATAGATGACTCTGGGTTTTTGAATCATGCAATTTGAAAACCAGAAGCTCAAGATATTCGCGTTTCAATGTTTAGTCTTGCTCGGTTTTGGACCGAGCATATTCGGGTAGATGCTGTTTATGAATCCAGGTTTTGTATCGCAGTGGACCCTTCATGAAAGTTGTAGACCTACACGAATAGATGACTTGGGGTTGTTGAATCATGCAATTTGAAAACCAGAAGCTCAAGATATTCGCGTTTCAATGTCTAGTCTTGCTCGGTTTTGGACCGAGCATATTGGGGCAGATTCTGTTTATGAATCCAGGTTTTGTCTCGAGCTGGACCCTTCATGAAAGTTGTAGGTATACACGAATAGATAACTCTGGATTCTTGAATCATGCAATTTGAAAACCAGAAGGTCAAGATATTCGCGTTTCAATGTCTAGTCTTGCTCGGTTTTGGACCGAGCATATTGGGGCATATTCTGTTTATGAATCCAGGTTTTGTCTCGCAGTGGACCCTTCATGAAAGTTGTAGGTATACACGAATAGATGACTCGGGGTTGTTGAATCATGCAATTTGAAAACCAGAATCTCAAGATATTCGTGTTTCAATGTCTAGTCTTGCTCGGTTTTGGACGGAGCATATTGGGGCAGATGCTGTTTATGAATCCAGGTTTTGTCTCGCAGTGGACCCTGCATGAAAGTTGTAGGCCTACACAAATAGATGACTCTGGGTTTTTGAATCATGCAATTTGAAAACCAGAAGCTCAAGATATTCGCGTTTCAATGTCTAGTCTTGCTCGGTTTTGGACCGAGCATATTGGGGCAGATTCTGTTTATGAATCCAGGTTTTGTCTCGAGCTGGACCCTTCAAGAAAGTTGTAGGTATACACGAATAGATAACTCTGGATTCTTGAATCATGCAATTTGAAAACCAGAAGGTCAAGATATTTGCGTTTCAATGTCTAGTCTTGCTCGGTTTTGGACCGAGCATATTGGGGCATATTCTGTTTATGAATCCAGGTTTTGTCTCGCAGTTGACCCTTCAAAAAGTTGTAGGCCTACACGAATAGATGACTCTGGATTTTTGAATCATGCAATTTGAAAACCAGAAGCTCAAGATATGCGCGTTTCAATGTCTAGTCTTGCTCGGTTTTGGACCGGGCATATTGGGGCAGATGCTGTTTATGAATCCAGGTTTTGTCTCGCAGTGGACCCTTCATGAAAGTTGTAGGCCTACACAAATAGATGACTCTGGGTTTTTGAATCATGCAATTTGAAAACCAGAAGCTCAAGATATTCGCGTTTCAATGTCTAGTCTTGCTCGGTTTTGGACCGAGCATATTGGGGCAGATGCTGTTTATGAATCCAAGTTTTGTCTCGCAGTGGACCCTTCATGAAAGTTGTAGGCCTACACAAATAGATGACTCTGGGTTTTTGAATCATGCAATTTGAAAACCAGAAGCTCAAGATATTCGCGTTTCAATGTTTAGTCTTGCTCGGTTTTGGACCGAGCATATTCGGGCAGATGCTGTTTATGAATCCAGGTTTTGTATCGCAGTGGACCCTTCATGAAAGTTGTAGACCTACACGAATAGATGACTTGGGGTTGTTGAATCATGCAATTTGAAAACCAGAAGCTCAAGATATTCGCGTTTCAATGTCTAGTCATGCTCGGTTTTGGACCGAGCATATTGGGGCAGATTCTGTTTATGAATCCAGGTTTTGTCTCGAGCTGGACCCTTCATGAAAGTTGTAGGTATACACGAATAGATAACTCTGGATTCTTGAATCATGCAATTTGAAAACCAGAAGGTCAAGATATTCGCGTTTCAATGTCTAGTCTTGCTCGGTTTTGGACCGAGCATATTGGGGCATATTCTGTTTATGAATCCAGGTTTTGTCTCGCAGTGGACCCTTCATGAAAGTTGTAGGTATACACGAATAGATGACTCGGGGTTGTTGAATCATGCAATTTGAAAACCAGAATCTCAAGATATTCGTGTTTCAATGTCTAGTCTTGCTCGGTTTTGGACGGAGCATATTGGGGCAGATGCTGTTTATGAATCCAGGTTTTGTCTCGCAGTGGACCCTGCATGAAAGTTGTAGGCCTACACAAATAGATGACTCTGGGTTTTTGAATCATGCAATTTGAAAACCAGAAGCTCAAGATATTCGCGTTTCAATGTCTAGTCTTGCTCGGTTTTGGACCGAGCATATTGGGGCAGATTCTGTTTATGAATCCAGGTTTTGTCTCGAGCTGGACCCTTCATGAAAGTTGTAGGTATACACGAATAGATAACTCTGGATTCTTGAATCATGCAATTTGAAAACCAGAAGGTCAAGATATTTGCGTTTCAATGTCTAGTCTTGCTCGGTTTTGGACCGAGCATATTGGGGCATATTCTGTTTATGAATCCAGGTTTTGTCTCGCAGTTGACCCTTCAAAAAGTTGTAGGCCTACACGAATAGATGACTCTGGATTTTTGAATCATGCAATTTGAAAACCAGAAGCTCAAGATATGCGCGTTTCAATGTCTAGTCTTGCTCGGTTTTGGACCGGGCATATTGGGGCAGATGCTGTTTATGAATCCAGGTTTTGTCTCGCAGTGGACCCTTCATGAAAGTTGTAGGCCTACACAAATAGATGACTCTGGGTTTTTGAATCATGCAATTTGAAAACCAGAAGCTCAAGATATTCGCGTTTCAATGTTTAGTCTTGCTCGGTTTTGGACCGAGCATATTCGGGCAGATGCTGTTTATGAATCCAGGTTTTGTATCGCAGTGGACCCTTCATGAAAGTTGTAGACCTACACGAATAGATGACTTGGGGTTGTTGAATCATGCAATTTGAAAACCAGAAGCTCAAGATATTCGCGTTTCAATGTCTAGTCTTGCTCGGTTTTGGACCGAGCATATTGGGGCAGATTCTGTTTATGAATCCAGGTTGTCTCGAGCTGGACCCTTCATGAAAGTTGTAGGTATACACGAATAGATAACTCTGGATTCTTGAATCATGCAATTTGAAAACCAGAAGGTCAATATATTCGC